>JZLH01S0453523.1:80224-97059 GCA_001188425.1 Eucidaris tribuloides | reverse complement strand
TGTCAAACGTTCTCCCTTTTCTGTCCTTTCTTTCCCAGAGCGCATAGGGATACTACTTATATTGTGATATGCGCTATATAAAAAAGTTCATTATTATTATTATTATTATATACAGAATATACAGACTGCAATTCAATTTGTTTTTACCCATTGCCTAATTATGAACATTGTTTATGAAAGTTTATTTGATATTAATTTTCTTCTAATTACCTTTACAATCAACATATTTTGTTGTATATTTGTCTTTAATCTAAAGTTAGGCGTCAGCGTAATGAAAATTCTTGATTTGTGCATTTCATATTGTACTTTTCCGTTGTAATGTTTGAAAACAAGTGATAGCATAGACGAGTAAGGAATGCACACAAAACTTCATGAACAGAGTATAAAACATTTGAGCGCGAAATATAGCTTTACGTATTTGTTTATTGATGACGTTATTTTTCGGTTAACACTGCCCCTTTTCTAAACAACATTTGTGGACATCAGTTTATTTTACATCTACTCTTAACCGCGCTTTGTGAAATGAAGATGAAATGAAATGAAATAAAAAGTAAAAAAAAAATAGAGAAACGGAAAGGTGAAAATGCCTGACTTGTTCGGAATAAAATCAAAAGAAAAGCGTAACTATTGATAAAATAATAACTTTTCTATGAAGATGACATGAGAAATTACAGCCTCAGTAAATTAATGACTGGAGACAAAAAGTATAAGGGGAATGTGGAAAAGTTTTAACTTTATAGAACGAATATAACAACCACATTACTAAGAGAAAGAAAATAAGAGACGCAGAAAGAACTAAGAAGGGATCGACGGGAAAAGGGATAACTAGGTATTTTTTTTAGCATTAATACGAACATAATGAAAATAGTTAATCTTTAGTTCTATCATGCCGGCATAGGTTTTAAAATTTCAAAACCCCTGCATTTGCTTCCTTTCAGAAAGGCTGGGAATGCATGCGTTTCAAACCATTTGTTGGTATTCTTTTATTTTTATTGACATGAACATAATGAAAAATTTGTGTACACATGTCAGCATAGGTTTTAGATATTTCAAAACCCCTGCTCTTGAATTCTTACAGAATGGCTGGGAATGCATGGGTTTCAAATCATTTGTAGTATGCTCATTTAGTCGGAAAATAACTGATTCATGTACATTCTATTCGTGTCCTTAATTATCGAGACACAGTAATAAATACATTTTTAACAGACATGATATCATTTTCTTTGTCTGGTGGGCGATCAATTTTCATAAAATTGTCAGTTCATGCTGCCGATGAAATTATCTATTGCTGTATTTCTATTTTTGTGTATTTCCACGCTTTAGGTAAGGAAGTAATTTTAATAAGTTTGAGTTTTATTGCCACAACCACATCACAATCATCATACTCATCATCATTACCGTCGTCGTCATCAATCATCATCACCATCATCATCACCACCGCCACTACCACCACCACCACCACCAACACCACAACCGCCGCCGCCACCATCACTACCACCAACGCCACCACCACCACCATTACCACCACCATCAACACCACCATCAACACCAACACCACCACCGCCGCCGCCGCCATCACTACCACCACTATTACCACCATCACCACCACCACCACTACCACCACCACCACCACCACCACCATACCACCACCACCACCACCACCGCCACCGCCGCCACCACACCACACCACCACTACCACCACCACCACCACCACCACCACATCAAAACCGCCACACCACATACCATCAACAGCATCATCTAAAAGCCCGTTTTCCACGCCTTTGCATGGCGATTGGACGTTATTTCTATTACATCACGTTTCCATTTCTCGGCTCGTCATCCACCTCCCTTAAAAACAAGCTACCATTGGTCTAATTCCAGATATTTCGCGCGTCGAAATTGTTCACCAAGAAATATGTTGCATTGAAACAAAATCAAAATCAAAACTGATTGAGGATAATATATATTGAGTCGTTCAATTAATTCACATCTGTTGTAAGGGCGTAGTCTGGGGAGGTGCCACTGGGGTGCCACGTGCCCCCCCCCGCAGAGCCATAGGAGTTCCCGCCTAATAGCCGCAAAAAAGAAATTCTGCACACCTTTTTTCTTTCAATGCCTGATTTGCTCAAACTTAGTTCCACTCCCTAAGATGTGCACCTCCCGTGTTCCACCTCCCCGAGACGTGCACCTCCCCATGCCCAAACCAGCCTACGCCCTTGTGTTTCAAACAAATTAAATCTTGTGGGCAGCTGGCGTTTATGATTTACTTTATCATCAAATTACTAAACAATTTAACTGACCAGGATACAAAAAGCCAAGTACTCATTTTCTTCAAGAACAAGAACCCGTTTTAAGGATAAAAAGTGCACATACACACTCTCGCCGTTACAAAGAACAACTGCACACATACGGTGGCGTTAAGAGGACAAAAGGCCCCCGTGATTCCATACCATAAGTACCGTATTTAGTTGAATAAAAGGTGACAAAATTGTTACAAGATCCACAACAATTGAACCTGTTATTGCACTTTTGTCCCTCACTGACCACTGCTGACCGGTGCCGTGTGGTCTGCAAGACCGGACTGACCATGTATACAAATCTGACCATTCGTTATTAATGTATAGAATGTATTTGGCCATACCCTGCTGGTTAGTTTATAATGTGGTGATTTTTATGTGAAATGCATCACCCATTTTTTGATTCGGACTCATCTGCGATGCGATTTTATACATTTCTCACCAAATTCTCACCCATTGTTACCGATGGTCATTTTGAAAAACACTAGTATAATACAAAGAGGTAATGAATAAAATCTGCTACACCGTATGATTTTGTACCCGTGCACTTCTTTTTAACTCTGAACAAACTGAATTAGCAGTAACAAAATCAAAGAAAGTTTGACAGCTTGCGTTAATCACACCCCTTTTGAAAAGGTTGAATAACGAAGCAATGTGATATCAATTGAAATAAACCGTACACGTGTTCCTTTAACCGCATTTTGACGGATAAATTTTAGCTTTCTGCATCACGAAGTCTGATTATCAGGTTTATTACACATCACACGTATCTAAATATTATTTCCCATGCGGCCAGAGAGGCTTGTCAGTTTATTCCGGTAGTTTTTCATCAAATAGACAAGAAAAAAAAAATCGTTCTACAAACACGTAGTTGTACTGTATTCACACCTCGTACTTTGACACGCGGTGACAATTTTTCGCTTGCCCCCTGAGTCTTATTCGTGCGTGTGAACATAAACGGAAAAGTGATCGGTTGACAAAGCTAACGAAGGGTGTACAATATAATATGCTTATTTTACCAGATGTTAATAACGCTGCAAGGTATACGTCGTGAGATCAAAGTTTGAGTATGATATCAACATATTTTTTACAGTAATTACTGATTAGTAGGAAAAATGTTATTCATTTCAGAAAAATACCGAATACTTTGAAATGAAACAATCGAGGTACTTTCAACTTTTCTTTAAAAAAAGACACGTCAAAATGCATATTTTAGTGGTCTGCAATTATATGACTGTACAGACTGCAAAACGTATTGTAATACTTTTTCGTAGTATATTTCTTTTTACGCAAAAAGAAAAAAAAACTGCTCCATTTTGGGGTACTTTTAAGTGAGCATCATTAATCTGTATATTCCTGCTTTTTGCTGAGACATGATCCAACTAAAATAATTCCTAGAAAATGCAGTATTCAAAATCTTGATATCCACACTTCCAATGTTTTATTTCATTTTATTTTATTTTGATTTTATTTATGTTTTTTAATTCCATCGTTCATGTAAGTGTAAACAAATACCCCCACTAAATTATAGATCAACACAAACACAAACATATGTAAACCATTCAGACATGATTACACACAAAATGATATACTTGCAAGCATACTTTGCACATGATTAGTTTTATCGTAAATAAACTCAAAATTAACTAAACTTCAAAAATACACAAAATGAAATGATAATATTGATGGAAATATAGGGTCCTCTATATAATGTTTAAATTGGATTTTTAATTATCTCATGAAACAAAACCGAAATATTGTGATAATGTAAAAATATATGAAAGAAAAGGAAAGTATACTGCTGAGATTTCTGCATAAGAGGGTAATGTTTCGCTAGGTGCCTTGTTAAATAGCCAAATTTAGAGTAAAATATCTTTTTTATCCTTATTTTTTTCTCTTTTAAAGTTTTTATTGGTTTTCATAAATTAGAAATATTACAAAAACAATAATCATGTATAAATCAAAATAAAAATCACAAAAAAGAACCGAATGTAACTAACTAATCATAACACAACATTAATATTGATGGCTTACATAAACATAGACACATAAGAACACAATAGGGGACCATTTTCTGTAGTGAACATTTTCCTTTAACTTTTATTTTGCGATCACTGATTCTGTATATCTGACACTGCTAATAAATGCCAAGAGGCCACCTATGCTAAGTTCTGATTTCTTGCATCTTTGAATATAGATGTATCTCTTTAATAATATAACCAGGTGATTTAAAAATTGTTTAGGCCTATAAGGCCCTTTCCAGTCTTTTATGAAACCAAAGGTCCGTCTCTTCTTGGTCAAATCCTGAAATGTAATACCCAAACTTAAACCAAATTTATCAACAAAAGCTTGCCTTATTTTTTTCATCCTTATTGAAAGACAAATTATAAAATATTTTGCAATATAATCTAACGTCGAATGGGTCATTTGTTTATCTTTTGTGTAACAGTATAATGTGAATGCAAATACAGTGAAAAAAAATAAGAAGACGAAATAGAAGTAATTCGTCGTTTGTTTTTCTTTTTGAATTTGAATTCATTATAAATCTTATTTTTCACGAAAACTGTATCTTCTGCTCTAAAAACGTCTACAAATTTAAAAACTACAAAAATACCGATATTTGTCATAAATACTCGTCGTTGTATGTACTAGAGATGGGGTGTTTTTATTCGTGTGTGGCGTTTTGTACTTTTGCTGAAGCTACAAGTCGTATTCTGTGACAAAAATTGTTTCTCTCACATTTATTAATTCGTAACATTACTTGTACAGTTACGTTTAACAACGATTGATAAAGCTTAATTGCTGCACAAATCTATCCGGTATCTTTTATTTGATTTAGATTTTTGTTCATTTATCATAACTTGATAGATAACACAATGTCACATTTTCAATGAGAACCCTACGCCGTTATTTTGACGATTATTTTAAAGAAAGGCTATCGACAGCTAGATTTGTAAAATATGTCCGCATATCGTAGAACTCTTCCCCCTTTTTAGGGCAAGGGGTTGGGATTGGCGGGATTTGATATGCAAACTTATTGCTGAATCTTGTCTCGCGATACCTCCCCGTATTAGGGTGAAGCAACAGCGACCGGGCGCGCATCCCCGCATCTCCCGGCCCGATGACCGGTCAAGCGTGATGGTCCCTGTCACTTCAGCTGTACTGGTATTCCGTCATGAATGGGAAAATATAATACTTTCCCTTCCTCTTCTGTAATGATTTCAAAAGAAAGAGACATCCGTGGGAGTGTGCCTGTATATCGCCAGTCACGTGCGGGCTTTTAAGGTGCAAGAGACCAGCTTTACGCAAGAAACACAGCGGCGTGTATGCGTGTTATTTTAACAAAGCGTGCGCGTGTGTGGCGACATCGCAATAATAATCACTGCACCGAGTCCAATGTTTATTTCCGCACACGAGGGACACACGGACAGACAGACAGATAAATACACACGCGCGCGTAATGCCACACCCCTTACAAACATACACACGCGCGCACGCTTCAATTTGAGACGCGCCCATTATACATACTGGGTGATTTCAAGTTTGGTGTTGAAATCTGGTGTTGGTGTTGTAGAACACTGAACTTGATCACGCACTGTCGTGAAATCATCGTTAAATACAAGTCAGCTGTCACTATAAACTTTAATTTTCGTTTATCTCAGGTGAAAATTTCTACAGGGTAAGTTGTTGAGAAATAGGTCCATGTACCATTATTTTGTTGTGGTTAAAGCCATTGGCTAACATTTAGGCCTACCAAATTAAAAAAAAAATGTGAGCTACATAATCCTCCACCCTCCAAGTGTCTTTGACAAGGTCTAAAAATGAAGCCCTGAAAAAATTGTATTTCAAATTGATTATTTAGTGCTTTAAACAAGTGAAAATCGTAAGTTGATTGGATTCACCTGCTTATTTCCTCCCATAGACTTACCGTGTGTGGATTTAGGCTATTTGTTAATCGCCCCGAGATTCGTTTATATCTTGCAAGTGGCAGCATAAATTTCCAAACTGTTGTATTCTAGGGTGTTTATTTGTCCATTCCAACACTACTATGTAACTCAGATGGCAAAGTTTGACAATTTTTAATTTGAAGCTCCGCAATGTTAGCCTATTACTTTAAATTAGCTATACAGTGTGTCCCAGAAAAAAGGAAACCGGATTTCATGGCAAAAATATTCCATCATAATAAACAATATCTTAAATGAATTAGGTATGGTTGTAAAGCTGTGTTTCTCTTCTTTCATTTGATACACAACATATTATTCATTGCTCACGCATGATTGAATTAAAACAATAAATATTGAAGCTACCAAAATTTCATTTGCACGCACAAATTCCATGTTTGGGTGCATTTTCGGGGTAGTGAATGTAATTATTTTTAAGAAATAAAAGCATGACATAAATATTCAATATTTCTTCTTTTATCTGACACCTCATGCGTAAAAGATGAATAACGTATGACGGAGAACAAGTAAAATTAAAGGGAACCAACACCCTGAGTAATTTATTTGCTATACATGTAGAATATATTTGTGCCATGCCCTCTGCAAAGTATTAGCATTTATGATTACTCCGTTTTTTATTTATTGAGGTTTGAATGTGAATTTCAAACAACAAATAAAATGAAAAACGACTTGGCATAGACTACTCGATCACCCGATACTACCAATCGATCGATCGCGCTATCGATATTTTTCCGGTCAAATGTCTTGATCGATAACATTATTGCCGTTTGGCTAGAGTGCCGCAGATATGACGGTCCGGGGACCTGTAAAGTTCACCGTCGGTCAATTTTACAGGTCCGATCTAGCCAGTTAAAATAAAAACGTTTATATATCGAGGAAAAAGGGTGCATATAAATTATATTTAGCTCCACATCACGCTAAACAGAAATGTCAGGTCTAGTTGTTTCCCGATCGGAAATAAATTATGGATACAGACCTATTCGGATTCATATGATACTAAAACAAATTTCGGGTGCTTGCTATTGTCAGTGGTAATATTCGGCTCCATACGATGCAAAAATAAAGTGTGACATAGAAAAGTCACGTCGGCCCTACGGGTAAACGATATAGTTTTCTACTCCCTGCGCCCGTGAACTTGAATATACGTCTGCAGTGATTTGTCTTAATAGCGACGCTGTGTTAATGGCAAAAAATGTCAACAGGTATTTTTTTATCAAAAGATCCGGATCCTGTTTGTGCTATTCTTGCGAAGTAGCGGCGGGAATAGTATTGTCATTTTATTATAGCCGCGTGTAGTCCTGTACTGAATAAACTTGTGCAAATTACTTCATTTATTGAAAGCGGTAATTTAAAGAAAATTCCGCAACAAAAGGACGGGCGTGCGTCGCGTATATTGCATTGAAGAAGAAGAAGAGATTCTGCAAAATAATGATGTTGTATCACCATCAGAAACCGTTCAGTCTACCACCCCACCACCCGGCGGCGTTTTGCCGGCGCGGCATGCAGCGCTCGATCAGTGGGACATTAAATACTCGCACCACAAATACTAAGTTTGACCGACTTTCCTCCAAATAATAATCCATAGCCTCGGATTGTGGCATTTAGATAAAGGACGCATATTATATAGGCATAAAAAAATGTTTTCATGCCAAAACTATGTTATGTCATTATATCATCCCTCAATACAGGCTTCTGTCTTCATCCATTTTATGCTCAATTACCCGCGGCAATTGTCATGCTGTAAGCTCGACAGCCGAGTTGAGCCTAGACACGCGAGTTTCTCAAGCGAGCCGACTGACAATCAATTGCGTTCGCACTTTCGGCGGAGTCTCGACCCCTGAAACGGTTGCTGTTTGCGACCAAAACGTCTCACACTTAGCAACTTTTTTGGATGAAGACTGTTTGAGATAGACTGGCTGAAAACTTTTGACCGTTTTTTGAATCGGGGAACGCGACAGGTGTGCGCGTATTAGCGTTAACAAGCTCGGATCATAGAATTCGTAGTTTTAGTAAAGAGTCGCGTTATAGCCAGAACGCGGCACGGCATTACCGGCGTTACGGACTGAGTTGAACGCGAGGAACTGAGAGTTCCAAAATGCTATTGATTATTATTATCAATCAATATGGTCATTCAACGGCTATGAATCTGTCTTAGTGGTTATATTGTTGTGTATTTAGTGTACACTAAATCTTTGATTTTCAGGGTGTTGGTCCTTTAAAAATGCCTGTTTTAGACGTGATTTTTCAGAATAAATGCATTTGGCTTTTGGAGGTCGAGCTAAAATAAAGGGTTCAAGCCGCTGACTTCAACAATATTTTGATTCGGGAAACAATAGGATTTCGAATTTGTTTAGCGAGAGTAATTTCTTTGAGTTGGCGTGGCTGCCAAATCCAGAAAGCGAGTTAATTGAATGATTTTTGAACATTTTGAAACAAGAACTAATCATTTAATGTGTCTTTTCTCACTATGATCGCTATTTTTCATAAGGAGGTATTATACGGAAAGAGATAAATGGATTTCTAATGATGTCCTTTCTAATCGAGATATTTTGAATACATTCAAGTGGCGTTTGAATTTCAATTTGCGCGTGCGAAAAGATGATTCTCTAGTACTCTTGTCTTCTAACTTGTCTTTGCCTCAGTCATGCGTGAATGGAAGCACTGTGGACTGTGTATCATTAAAAGAAAAGAAATTGGCTTTCCCATATGTACGATTTTGGGGTCTATACTTTGTTATTACATATAAAAATATCTTTCATCAATTCGGTTTCGTGTTTTCTGGGGACACACTGTATTTAGACACCAGTGAAATCGTAATTTCGGTGTAATCAAAATGTAGGTTTCCTGGGAGGAGGGCGGCTATACGGGAGCGGAGGCGGGGGGGGCGGCTATTTGTTCATAATAATGGAAAACTAACGGCATGAGGCGCGATCTTACGTTTTCAAAAATTTCGCCCCTCCCGCTGATTTTAATTTTTTTTTCTTTTGTTGGCGTATATAGAAATTTCGGTTTTTGGGGGGAGGTGGAGGGGGTGGTGCATTGGTCGTCGTCAAGCCCCGGAGGGATGCTTGTTTGGGGGGGTTGTAGGGGGGTGTGTGCTCGGCTTAGTGGGGGGGGGGAGGGGGAAGGGAGCAAAATTTTAGCGATAGATTTTTCGCCCTGCTTCTAGGCTGGTCTCCAAAATTCACAGGAATATTGAAATTACAGATGCACCATCTACGCGGGTGAAGCACAATACCGAGGTCTCAAAAGAAATTGATACACCGGTGTCACATTGGGAGGGTTTTGGGCGGGGGGGGGGGGGTTGACACCCCAATTCAAAATGGTCTAGTGACACCCTGCAGTTAGCCATCCATAAACATTGAAATACTCGAGATTCAATTTATCTTCACCAGTAAATATATTCGAAATTCACTTCCTGCAAATTAAAACTAGACAATCGCATGTCTTTCCTCTTTCTCTTTTACACTATTTCTTAAGGATTAAAAGCGATGCTGTGTAAGATAAGCAAAAGTTGTTTGTATCGTTAACGTTACAGAAAACAATCTGCATCTTTCATAAGTGAAAATGTTGTTAGCAGGAAGTTACAGGTTCAAAGTCTGCCAGCGATGGGTCATTATTTTTCGTAGTCGTCATAAATCAACAAATTAAGCATTAAGACAAATCCTGTAGAACCGATCTACATCTTGTGTGTGGTTTTTTTTCGAAATCAATCCGGTATCCAAGGAATGAATTAGAAAGTCTTTACATTTTATGGAGATGTCGTCATGAAAATGCGACGTCTGAAGAAAAAAAAAACCCTCACGACTGCGACCAGCTTGTACCTCGAGTATAGCACGTGCGAGTGGCGCATGCGGTACAACCTCTCATGGTAAACGTTCCCACGCGACTTACACGCGACCACTTCACCACTCGTTGAGAAGGTTCAACCTCCGCGATTGTTTGTCAGAGTTATCTTAGCCACTCGCATTCTTTTGTGCGAAAGCAAATGAAAAGGGGAAAGCGAGGGGCAAAGGTTTGTAAAGTAAATACCGTCCACGTGGTCACTATAAGATCCTTACTATCTTTGAAAAAAAATATATAGGAGATAATTTGTGAATGTCCCCTTCTAGAGGTGAAGGTTTAAATACAATGAAAATGAAATGAAAATATTGTTGCGACAAATAATGCCTATGAAACGACAATGATTTCGTTCAGAAGAGCAAATAGGGTTTTGTTTACCACACGACAATACTGCACAATGATCGATAGAAGAGATGTCTTTTTTTTTGGTAAGGAATGGATTCTCATCTTTTTTCCTGGAAAAAACAATGACAACGTGTGGATTAGGGAGTGTGCATAAAATAAGATTAGATGAATGGTACGAGGCGGTCGGACATTTTTCATAAATGGCAAAGATAAAAAGTTTAACGAAATGAATGTGTTTCAGTAACTAAACCAATGAATATAATACGTTTGATGCTGTGGTGGGATAGAATGGGCCATAGAAACATGAAATGAAACAGCATAAAGTGAAGAGATTAAGCCACAAACGTAATACGGCTGCCAACCGTCCCGATTTTTCCAGGGCAGTTCTGGTCTTATTAGCAGTAACTAAGCGGTTGCGGTTCAAATCAACAAAAACGTAGTAGATTGAAATAAGAATAAAACATGAATGACCACAAAAAAAATGAAACTACTGAACCAAAGTGCATTGGGTTACTTATAGTGGATTTTAATGGCAACGCCGCAAATTGTAATGCAAATAGCCGTGTTATACATTCACGGTGAGTGCCGGAAGCAAAAGGTTTGTTTCATTCATAGCTTTTTTCTCATAGAAAACTTTTGGTTATCATAGTCTGTTTCAAAAGATTTTCTCAATTCGCACTCTAATCTACAATTTTATTCAATTATGTTAAACTTTTTATTGTTTACTGTACCGCCTAAAGTAACTGTTATACAGACCCAGAGCTGCCGCTGCGAAAAATCGGGACGGTTGGAGCAGGGTATGCACAATGACGTAATTTGCCGGTAGTTGAAAACAAGGCTATAGGGGGAACAAAATGGAAGCAGAACCATTATAGCAAAAGTTTTAGAACAGACAGTAAAACCCTCGGATCTGACACTGATAAAAAGCGAGCGAGGACAAACAAAAACAACGAAAGCAAAAAAACTGAAAAAAAAGATAAAGTTGCTGGAGGGAGAGAAATCAGATCCACTTTTCAATGAAGAGAGTGACATTCTTGTCATAATCCAAACAAAGCGTCACTTCCGCTGAAAGGCGTACGTTCTTGCCCAGGAAGTGGGTTTTATTGCGAGCATAGGTCTATATAATTGGACTTGTACAAATATAAACATGAAACCTGTGGGACTATTGTTTGTCGCATTGAATGTTCTTTTACACTCGGATATAGCAAAATCTCTAGTCTACGGTATATCTCAATAGGAGTAAAACGCGCACGCAAAGTCATGAGGACTCCATCGGGGGTGGGTCGGGGGTAAATGCGAACCCAAACATTTTGTTTTGTCACCCACAATAAATTTGACCAATCTTGAAAATTCATAAAACAGAATGTAAAATTATGTTAAAATTCAGTGCAAAGCATTACAAAACATTCAAACTTCACTATAAAAATATTAAGCTTTCAGCAATATGGCCTACCATAATTTTCGAAGTTATTGCAGATTTTGCGGTGGAGCGGGCGAAGAAATTATTTTTTTCCCCACCCATTTGATCAACGGCCGATGCGCGCAAATCCATTTCATGGTTTGGAAACTAAATGGAACATTTTGTTTAAAGGTGCAGGGGGGGGGGGGGGGGTAATGTTCTGTGCGCGCAGATTTGGTGGTTTCCCCAAACAACTTTGGTATTGCACGATACTTTTGAAATCGAATCTCGAATCGATTAACCTTCAAGACGACTTGAGTCGACATAACGGTAGGGCGTAAAACGTGATTGCCATGTTCGAAAGTCGTTATTTTTGGTCAACAGGTGCGACCCAGCAAAGAGTGAGTAAAAAACTTCGGGTGACCAGTTAACCTCGAATCTATAGATACTTGTAGGTAATTGCGGCGTTGAGCGAGAAACAATTGGCGTTAGTTTAAGCGCGCGTAAACAATGTGTGAACAATCAAACTTTTGAAATCCGAACAAATTAAGGCTAAAACTTTCGACCACAGTGAAGATATCCAATGTCGAGTATGCAGCGCATGGAGGTAGCCGTGAAAAAGAACAGGAGGCTTACAATAGCAGACGAGGTTGCATATCGTAAAAATGGTATTCGCTATTTTTGTGGGCTGGTCTTTTATCGCGAATGTCAAAAGCGGCGGCCACTGTTATGTAGGGCTACGTGCGGACGCAGCTGATTGCGTACTAAGCTATCTCGAGGCCTGGCCTAAACTGGCCAAATCTCGACTTGGAATTAAAACAGACCCGGTGCGAAAAATGTATCAAAAAGAACAATGACGCAACAACGTTTGAATTTTGCTTGGCCAGGCTGAGGATTTTTCTTTGCCAAGGAGAGAACAGAAGAGTAGAGATGTTTGAGTTGGGGAAAGCGGAGGTTTAGGAAATTGAGGGATGGTCCGCACGAAATGCTAGAAACCACTCAGGATAAAATTGAAAAAGCAATTTTTAAACAAAAAAAATTGTAGCTTTTACAGGTTTGAAAATCATGCACGATTCACAAAATTGAATCCACCAGATATTCTTAACACTGTTGAGTTGAAGGCACTCCATGAGACAATTTCCCGCACCCATACCCTCGCGACCACAAGACGCATCCTTCTAACGATCTTAAAATTGTGCTGTTTTTCTTAATTGTCCCTTTAAAATGGGACAGCTGTACTTGTTAGCTTGAACTGGTATGGCAGTTTTCGATAAATTCCTTGCATCGTACAATTGTCCGTATGAAAATTGTGCAGAAATGATCCGTAACCTTATTAAGTGAATCTTGTTTAACTATGATCGGGATCCTGCTAGTTATCTGAAAAATTCCCATCAATTAATCTCAGAATAAGGAAATGGACCAGTTTGCAAATTCTTGCCTATAAAGAAACTAGGCACAACATTTATCGTAAATCATTTGGAATTCCCTTTGTGGCAACATTTGGCCGATATACGATCAATAATGATGAAACAAAGATTTGATTTTTCCATTTCATTAGAAAAGCATTTTTTGTAATCAACACTGTTTCCTTCATTATAATAAATCCACATTAGACATACAGCCATAAACTGTAATATTATTATAAGGAAAAAGGTGAATAAAGAGGCAAATGCTGTGACGGGATGGCGCTCCGCCGCAAATCATGAATAATTAGTCTATAACATTCCGTTTGCGGTAAAGCCAATTAAAAACAACAAATAAAAATGAGACAAAAAACACACACACAAACTAACACAAACAAATCATATAAAACATTGGCGCAGACACGATAACAGACACTGTTTGTATAAGCGCACAGTAAGCGTTCGCTTTTCGGGCCTGTTTGATCCACGTGCAGTCAATAAAGGGGTAGGGCGAGTATGACGCTAGTTTGAAACAACAGAACAGACAGAATCCAGAGTCACATTGTGCATTTTAATATGGCTAATTTACATATCAATTTTGAATACGAAACATGACCATGTGAAATGATTAATCAAGTATCTAATGGATATTGCCAATTAGAGTTTCAAGGATTATAAGGGGTTCGAGAAATGTGCAAGTGAGGGGGAGTTAAGGAGTTTTCTTAGTTTACGAGATAATCGAGGTATGGCGTTAGTTGGCTGACACAATACCGAGGTAAATAACAAGGTATACGAATAGAGGACTGGGAGAAATCCATACGAATGGACCTAAAATTGCCGGCAAATGAGGTCAATGTAAAGGACGCCTCATTATCTTACTCCAGTATTTCCTCTGTCACCTTATTTCCCTTCAGGCTGCCTGACCATTATATTCTAGCCACATAAATCTAGCATATCATAATGAACTCAATCCCAAGCTATTTATCTTGAATTATAGCGATTTGTGAAAATGATGAGTTGTTGACTCGGCGAACTTGTAATTTATCAAGAGATTCCTACATCGTACTCGGCCTAGTATTTACAGCATTCAGGGATTTTCCTTGTGAATATAGCTAGAAACAATTGCCCTAGTATAAAAATCTGCCATAGTCCCTGGAGCGCTCTGAACCTATTTTCTCATTTTTGATAATTATACTTATACACGAAAACGTGTCACTAGCAACGTGGCTTTAGGCTCCGGACATGCTGCATATACACACACACTCTCCTTGCATGAACGCCCTTTGGGTGGCTTATAGTCTCTTCGAGTTCTTTGCGCTGCATCCGAGGCAACTAAGTCGTCCGGTGACCCACTTTTCTGAACGTGTTCTCTGGAGTGATGGACTTTTCTGCCAATATTGTACTTAATATGGTCAATAACATCACAGTAGGTCATTAGTACCTGGCGTCTTCATTGTTCACGATCTCACCGGCAATCAACTGAGGTGCCATGTATTTGTAGCAACCTGTATTCAACAGGTAACTGACTCTCATATATAAAAAGAAAGACATTTTCGAAAAGATATGTTAGTCGCTTATTATGTTGATAATGTGACTGTCTGAGGGCTAAATGCCTCGTAATCACTTAGCCAGCGAAAGTCTATTTCGTTATTTTATTTCTTTCTCTTCTTGACTGTGATTAATGAAGGGAAAAAGGGGGAAAAATAATTGGAATGAAAGAGACGGAGGTGTCTTTTCGAATGTGTGAACTTGCGAGATTGCTCTGTGGCGGCCAATAATGTTTGTCTGCCGAAGAAGTCCGACTCGCGCGGCTCGGCTCGCGACTTGCTGCGGACCTGCCACCTGCGGCATGCGATCTGGCAAATTTTGCAGCTTGCATTACGAAAGAAAACTAACGCATTAGTGTTTCTAGGTCTCTCCAATCTAAAACACATTCTCTCTTGTCACGAAGAATACTAAAGTCGCAGTCGCCTGAAGTCTGTCCTTCAGTTGGGAGCCAATACCGTTGAGACTGGCGGAATCTTGATAGGAACAAACTTTATGACTATAAGCTAAAGTGAATATTGGTAGGCAATTCAAGTGTTGTATATCGAGTTTGAATTAGTTCTCGAGATGTATGAACAGCTGCTACGCGTGATGTAAAGGGTATGTTGGATGAAAACCTAGAAGAACATTATTAATAACATATCAGGTAGCCACAATTTTGAGATTGAGTGACTCAGTTATAAAACAAATATATCTGAATCGCGGATTAACGAAGTAAATCCAAACACATTTATTTCATCATCATTTGAACGAAAAATTAATGGAGTAAAACCTTCAAGTAACTATACTGACAATATGTCATTCAAAGTCCTTGGAGATGTTATTGCAATAGTATGGGAAGGCGTTTAATCAAAAAGAATTGCAGCTGTTACGCAAATCACACGAAAAGAAACCCGCCGTGTTAACAGCAACGAACATTTGAGCATGAAACTACTGATTTTGTTTAATCAAGCACTTTCTGGCGTTTTTCTTATTTGTTTGAGCGGCGCGCAAAATGTTCACGTGTGAAGCGGTCTTCTCCGACCATCGCCGCTGCAAGGTTTGCGCGGGCGACGCCGAAGTATCGAGGGAAGCACTACGGCGTCTACGCCTGCCGACGGCTGCAGCGGTTCTTCAGAGGAGCATCCACTCGAAACCGGGTGTACGTCATGCAAGCAGCAGGGGAAAGGAGGGAGACTGCCGCCATCGATAAGACTGCATCGGCAACCAGTGGCAGAGCTGCTAGGGCTGAGGAAATAGCTTCCGAGTCACACATGAATAGAAGATGCGTAATTCGTCAACGATTATGTTTTCAATGTGTTTTAGAATTTGTTTCAAAAGTAATTATCGCTAAGAAAAATTCTTCAATATTACGCGCAGCAAACTTACTTCAATCTGATCCTTTAAAAGCGCTAACATCAATACAATCATCATTAATTGTAAAAAAAGGTTTTAATGAGCCAAAATGCGATATCACATAACCCTTCCGAATTAGTAATTCATTGCTATAATTTCATGATATTTGTCCATTTCTAGTATATTATATGCGTGCTCTTCTGATTGAAGTACATGACAACATGTATAATTACTATTGCCCTGTGTTACGTCCGCTCCTCACCTCTTCCATCCTCTGTCTCATCGTCGTCGTCATCATCATCGATCATCATCATCATCTATCACGCACCTCATGTGTCTCTTTCGCATCTTTTTTTTCGTTAATCCCATGATTATTTGCAAAAATAATTATGATAACGCAGTATACAAAGAATTTAGTTTAATGGTAATAGTTTTTTAGTGGTCACATTTCTTTTATTATAAAATGTTATCATCATCACCATCTGCCTAGCTGTCGTCCCATCAACCATCGTCAGTTATCACTGCATCATCTATCCGTAATCATGCATCATGCATCATCAATTTATTATCATCATCATCGTCATCATCATCATCATCATCAATTCAAGATCGTCAATGCATCAACTCATCATCATCTATCATCATCGGGTCAATCATTGATACATTCGCACACTTTATCATCATCATCTCGCATCATCATCAAATG
>JZLH01S0453523.1:57771-76412 GCA_001188425.1 Eucidaris tribuloides | reverse complement strand
TCACCATGGAGGTAGCCGTGAAAAAGAACAGGAGGCTTACAATAGCAGAACGAGGTTTCATATCGTTTGGAATGGGTATCGCTATTTTTGTGCTGGTCTTTATCGCGAAGTGTCAAAAAGGGCGGGCCATGTTTATGTAGGGCTACGTCGGACCAGCTGATTCGTCTAAAGCTATCTCGAGCCTGGCCTAACTGGCCAAATCTCGGACTTGGAATTAAACAGACCGTGGGAAAAATGTATCAAAAAGAACCAATGACCAACAACGTTTGAATTTTGCTTGCCAGGCCTGAGGATTTTTCTTTCCAGAGAGAACAGAGAGTAAGAGTTGGAGTTGGGGAAACGGAGGTTAGGAAATTGAGGGGATGGTCCACGAAATGCTAGGAAACCCACTCAGGATAAATTTGAAAACAATTTTTAACAAAAAAATTGTACTTTTACAGTTTGAATCATGCACGATTCACAAATTGATCCACAGATATTCTTAACACTTTGAGTTGAGGCACTCCATTGAGCAATTTCCGCACATCCGCTCGACCACAAGACGCATCTTCTACGATCTTAAAATTGTGTGTTTTTTATTGTTTAAATGGGACAGCTGTCTTGTTACCTTTGATACTGTATTCAGTTTTGTAAATTCCTTGCATCGTACATGTCGTATGAAAATTGTGCAGAAATGATCCGTAACCTTATTTAATGAATTGGTTTAACTATGATGACTCTGCTAGATATTGAAATTCATAATTAATTCAGAAATAAGGAAATGGACAGTGCAAATTTTCTTGCTATAAGAAACTAGGCACAACATTTATCGTAATCATTTGGAATTCCCTTTGTGCAACATTTGGCGAATATACGATTTCAATATGATGAAACAAAGATTTGATTTTTCATTTCATTAGAAATGCATTTTTGTAATCACATGTTTCCTTCATTATAATAATCACCACATTAGACATACAGCATAACGTAATATTATTATAAGGAAAAAGGTGATATAAGCAAATGTCTGTGACGGATGCGCTCCCAAATCATGAATAATTATTCTAAACATTCCGTTTGGTAAACCAATTAAAACAACAAATAAAAATGAGACAAAAACACACACAAAACTACACAAACAAATGCATATAAAAACATGGCGCAGACACGAATAACAGACACGTTTGTATATTGGAAGTACGTTCTTTTGCTGTCTTGTCCACGCAGTCAATAAAGGGGTTAGGGCGAGTATGACCTAGTTTGAAACACAGAACAGACAGACATCCAGAGTCACATTGTGCATTTAAATGGCTATTACATCATTTTGAATCGAAGACATGACCATGTGAAATGATTAACAAGTATCAATGTATTGCTGATTCAAGAAGAAGGGTTCAGAAATTGCGGAGGGGGTTAGGCTATTACGGAATCAGAAGGGGTATGGCGTTTGGCAATCCCATTCAAGTTTCCAATGGGGAAATCCATGAATGGATAAATTGCCGTAATGTAAGGACGCCTCATTATCTTACTCCAGTATTTCCTCTGTCACCTTATTTCCCTTCAGGCTGCCTGACATTTTTTTACAAAAATGTCACCACAAATTGAACTTCAATCCCTATTATCTTTATTCAGCGATTTGTCGAAAATGAGTGTTGTTGGACCAGCTTGTAATTTACAAGAAAATTTACATGTATTCCTTGTTTTACAGATTCAGGGATTTTTTTGTGGATTAGTAAACAAGCTAACCAAAAAAATCGCCATACCTGGACGTCATATTTTTCTTCATTTTTGATAATTATACTTATAACAAAACGTGTATACGTGCATTTGCCCGGACGCTCTACATTTTAAACCGTTCCTTGCAGGAACGCCCTTTGGGGTGGGTGCTATATCTCTTCGTTCTTTGGCGCTGCTCGCAACTGGCGTCGTGCCCTTTCTGGGACGTGTTCCTGGAGTGTGGGAACTTTCTGCCCCAAAAGTTTTTGTCAAAACGATTCATTGTCCTCGTCTATTGTCACCTCTCCGGCATCCTGGCCTGTTTTGACAACCTGTTCAACCATTCTAAAAAAAGAAAGACATTTCGAAAAGGAAATGTTTATGTTTGTGGTAAATCGGAGCTAACTGAATCACTTGCCACAAAGTCTATTTCGTTTATTTTATTTCTCTTTCTCTTCTTGACTGTGATTAAATGAAAGGGAAAAAGGGGGAAATATTGGAATGAAAGAGACGGGGTGTCTTTTCGAATGTGTGACTTGCGAGATGCTCTCGTGGCGGGCCAATAATGTTTGTTTGCCGAAGAAGTCCGACTCGCGCGCTCGGCTCGCGACTTGCTCGCGACTGCCACGCTGCATGCTGATTGGGCTAAATTTTGCACTTCATTACGAAAGAAAACTAACGCATTAGTGTTCTAGGTCTCTCCAATACTACAAACAAATTCTTCTCTTTGTTCACGAAGAATACTTAAAAAGTTCCAGGTCCCTGGAAAGTTGTCTTCAGTTTGGGACCAACTACCGTTAGACCTGGCGGAATTTGATAGCACAAATTTATGACTTAGCTAAAGTGAATATTGGTAGCAATTCAAGTGTTGTATATCGAGTTTGAATTAGTTCTCGAGGAAGTATGAAAGCTGTACCGTTTATTAAAGGTATGTTGATAAACTAAAAACATTATAAATATTCAGCGTACAATTTTGATTGAGTGATCAGTTATAACGATATATCTGAATCCGGGATTAACGAGTAAATCAAAACATTTTTTATCATTTTGAACAAAATTAATGGAGTAAAACCTTTCAGTACTATACTGACAATATGTCATTCAAAGTCCTTGGAGATTTATTGCAATAGTATTGGGAGGGTTAATCAGAAAGATTGCAGTGTACGCAAATCACACGAAAGAAACCCCGTGTTAACAGCAAGAACATTTGAGCATGAAACTATCTGATTTGTTTAAAGCACTTTCTGCGTTTTTCTTATTGTTTTTCCCGCCAAATGTTCAGGTGACCGTCTTCTCGACATCGCGTGCAAGGTTTGCGGCGACCGAAGTTCGGGGAAGCACTACGGCGTCTACGCCTGCGACGGCTGCAGCGGGTTCTTCAAGAGGAGCATCCATCGAAACCGGGTGTACGTCTGCAAGCAGCAGGGGAAAGGAGGGGGAGACTGCCCCATCGATAAGACGCATCGGAACCAGTGCAGAGCTTGTAGGCTGAGGAAATGCTTCGAGTCACACATGAATAAAGATGGTAATGTCAACGATATGTTTTCATGTGTTTAGATTTTGTTTCAAAAGTATTATCGCAAGAAAATTCTTCAATACCGCACAAACTTCTTCAATACTGATCTTTAAAAGCGCTAACTCAATACATCATCATTAATTGAAAAAAAGGTTAATGCCAAATCGATATCCATACCTCCGAATTAGTTTCATTGCTATAATTTCATGGATTGTCCATTTCTGCATATTATTATGCTGCTTTCTATTGAAGTACATACAACATTATAATTACTATGTACTAGTCCCTCTCCTGTTCCTCCTCTGTCTCATCGTCGTCGTATCATCATCATCATCATCATCATCATCATCATCATGTTTCTTTCGCATCCTTTTCGTTAATCCCATATTATTTTCAAAATAATTATGTAACGCAGTATAAAGAATTTTAGTTTAATGGTAATAGTTTTAGTGGTCACTTCTTTTATTATAAATGTTATCATCATCACCATCTTCCGTTACTGTCGTCATCACCATCGTCACTATCATCATCATCATCATCATCATCATCATCATCATCATTATCACCATCATCTATCATCGTCATCATCATCATCATCATCATCATCGTCATCATCATCATCATCATTATCATCATCATCATCATCATCATCATCACTATCATCATCATCATCATCATCATCATCATCATCATCATCATCATCATCATCGCCATCATCATCACCATCATTCTACTTTACCTCCTCTCCTCATATACATCATCAATATCACTATCTCTGGTTAACGAACATATAAGTTTCATACATTATCTTATTCCCCTTATGTTGCGAAATGTTTTATTGATAGTTTGATCAGGATAGTTCATGTCTTCGCTTTGTTTACTCGTAAATTGTACTCGTTTTGTGCAATTCAACTCATAGGACAGGAGAAATTGAGATCGTATTTCCCATTTCAAATATTTATGGCTGGCGCTGCAATGTTTAAACATAAGTGATTTCTGTTTGAAATTGAGTTTCCGATGTGTGTATAAAATATTCTTGGACGTATATCGTACATGAATATATCAGATTTATGTTATACTTTAAAAATATTATATATGTGATGATAAGTTTCGAATGGTAGTGTAGAAAGTTATTACGCAAGCACATAAATGTGGGATAGTTATAATGATTTATTTTCGTGTTTTAATTTTAGTCTCATGAGAGATGGATCCTTTCCCGCAACTTGTCACATGGTAAGCGTCTAGTCTGCTTGCCTCGAGACAAAAAAAGGTTGTCTTGTCCTGTCTCAAATCAGTCAATTTATTAGCTATTTTTCTTAATGGGCAGAAAAAGAAAATCATTAGACTGTGAAGAAACGGGGGAACGGCTGACTTACATGTGAACAAATAATACAAATCTTAATCGTTAATGAAAAGATCAACAAGCGCGTATCTGCATTTTGCAGTCAATTTTTGCGTAGGATGCATGGGCGGAGATATACCTCGACGATGTCTTTATATCGTGACATCTTCGACCCAAGTCGATGACAGAGACTGTCTGACATAACATCTTCCCCGAGGACAGCTCCGCGATGACGAGCCGAGATGAAAATAAGTCAATATCTTGCGAAGGAGACGATGCACGCATGCAGGAGACGCGCGATTGGCAGTCTCGCGGTCAAAGACGGTTCGTTCGTCCAACTGAAGCGCCAAGGGTTGGTGTTGATTCACCCCGAGGCGGAGATAGCTTTCCACCGCCCGGAGGCTTTCGTCGCAGCCTCAGGCATGGGCGCTGGTCTCTCTTACTGTCTTTTGCTTTTATTATCTTATTCATTTTTTCCTTTTTTATTTGGAACAAAGCTGCATGTTTTCTCAATCGTGTATGAGTGATCTAAAGATGATTTACGCCCCGGGGGTTAAGGTCTAACTTATATTGATACATCACATCATCAAGAGAAACGTTAGGTTTCAAGAAGATTGAGCTCTGTCAAGCAGAGGAAGATTGGCGTGTTGAACTGTTGATATGAGCTCGCTTTTCGAGACGTAGATCAGTTTGGTATCTATTTTTTTGCAAGGCTTATAAGAGCTCTGATTTGGTCAGTTGAAAAAATCAATACGCGCAATTACGGAACGACAATTCCAGTTTGTCATGTCAAGCTGTGTATACAATGGGTGTGGCTTATCGCAAATTTATATAGTGTAGTTTAAAACAATTGACTCACAAAACTCCGTAATTATGACAATACTTGCGAAATTACTTTGCAATATTGTTACACAGTTAGACACGGAAAAATCCTTGCGTTTGTAATTAATTTTAGGGATAGTGTTGTTGTATTGATAAAACGTAAAAATTTAGTCTGTCGACCTGCAGGAGAGTATTATAAAGTTATGAGGATATAGTGCTTTAGACATGAGCCACTAAATAGTTCTGTATGTACTTAAAATTGGCACGGCTTCGTTGATCGCCACAAAATCTGACAATGTTTACTTTGCTCCGGAAAACATGACGATATCACAAATTTTAGTTTTAAATACAAAAACTGGAGGGCATCTCAAAATACTATAGTGGTTTTTACTCGAGTGCTTGTAAGTGGTCCCACACGCGCCGCACGCGCCACACGTACTACCAACACGCGACTCTAGAAAATCTGCCGCAGCGAATTTTTCCGAATAGTGCACTGCTTGACGCGTGTATAGGTTCCGATTGGGTAAAGTGTCTACGCCCCTGAGGTACTCCAATATAGTGATTTGTAGCGTGTCATTCATTGGTATTTAACGTGCAATGACCGGATAATCAAGACATCAGCGTAAAGATGGGCATATTGACGGTTCTTCAGATGACATCTAAGACCACTCAAAAAAGACTAAACATTAATATGAAGAGGATTTTCGCTTTGAGAAAAGACCGTTTGATATTGGGAAAACTTATTTGTAGCTTGATACCCACATGTGCTCAAACGAAAAACTTCTCCGTTAATGGTTTAAGAACATTACTTTTCTTATTGTAAATATCAAATTTTCATGACCTATACATCGACAACACTTTTCCCTTAACTTCCTTTAACAAAATGTTCAGAACCTCTTAATGTTGGCATTTTCCTCAAATAAAAGACCTGAAATAACTCAGTCTTACAAGTCAAATTTGATAAATTGTGTAAGAGCCTATGTGGGCACCGTGTACAATAAATAAACAGAGAAAGAACGAAAGACGGCAAAAACAGAAATACAAATAAGGAAAATATTGATAGGAAAACAAATTGAGACCAATAAATCTATTGTTTCCTTTTCGTATGTTTGTCATTGCAGACGCGCTATCACTCTTAAAAATCCCGGGTCAGACTGACTCGGAATAGGAATCCGTTGGGGACACACTCGGAAAAGGGTCAGTTTCAACCAAATTGCGGGTTAAGGTTGACCAAAATATGAGTCAACCTGACTTGGATTTTGGTCAAACTTGACCCGGAATGTGGTTAAACCTGACCCTTTTCCGAGTGTGCCCCCAACGGATCCTTTCTCCGAGTCAGACTGACCCGGAATTTTTAAGAGTGTATGCACTGAGGTTTGGTCTTGCATGCTGAACTAGATTTTGTTTTTGTGTGTGTATTATTTGTTTATTCAGTTTATTCACGTTGTGTTTAATGCGAAAACATCCTGATAATTGTGTTAATAGGTCTATATTGACGCAAATACGTGAAAGGCGCATGGAAGACAATATGTGAGTGACCTTTCTTTGTTTTTTGTGAATGAAAACCACAGGCCAAATGGCCAGAAAACACTATTCAAAAAGACATTCGATCAATCATTTATAATCTCAACAATTTGATCGAAAACTTTCACACGTCGACAAAGTGTTTTCTAGACGTTTTGTGCAACGCTGATTTCTGATTTAATATCCGATTATGGTAAATGATTTATGCAAATTATGATAAGGCGGTAGAAAAAAATACAAAGACAACTATAGGCCTACATTATTACAGGCCGATACACCGTTATTTAACAAGTATGGTAATTACTTTTAAAGTGGTTTTAAATGCAATCATTTAAAAGCAGTATATAGTTTGGGTAAATGGTATTAAGTGAATTTGTCTCATATTGTGTTGTTTAGATCGACCGATATCATTTATAAATGCCTTGAAAATTACAAACGCTTCCATGTTTGAGAAATTGGTAAAATGTAGAAAATCGGGGGTGACACTTTTGCCCTATGAGATATGGTTTTAAAAAAAATCACATCATATGTTATTATTAACAATTTTCAATAGGTTTGATTTTATGTGATGTCTGGAATGACAATACCATACTTCGTGAAAAAAATGATGAAAATTTTGTCTGATCGACCAACATTTTGACCTTTAATAAAGTTCGGTAAAATATTCCACAATGGTATTCGTGGTGTCTTAATCATCCAGGGTTTGTAAGCACTGATTTGACATTTCATGTTTCGTATTTCTTATACTCTCCGTAGTCTGCATTGTAAAATGAAGCGATTAAAAAGGTTAATGAGAATTTGATGTCGAGTTCGGCTTTCCGCCTCATTAAAGCCACCTTGCCCAGCCTGTCCCAGGAGAAAATCCATGGGACACTTCGAAATTTATTGCTCAGTTTCGTGGCTTGTAAGCGAGTGTGCAGGCAAGCACCTCAATCTTGTGACTTCGTACTTTCATGCCTGAATCCCGCCATAAAGTGACGGGGAACTGCCCCGGAGGCTTTTCTTGCACGTAGTGGTGTCAAGGTTAGCGGGTGTATAAGGAGGAAGTTTGGAGGATGGCGGAGGACGCGGGGAAGATGATGATTTTTATCCAGGCATACATGGTGTTAACTTGCCACCATCGCGTCTTGTCAGAACGTTTCTCCTTCGATGTCTAAATCATGTTGTTGATGATTGCATGCCTTGTATTCGTTATACACTCTTAAAAATTCCGGGTCATGACTCGGAGAAAGGATCCGTTGGGGGCACACTCGGAAAAGGGTCAGTTTCAACCAAATTCCGGGTCAAGTTTGACGAAAATCCAAGTCAGGTTGACTCATATTTTGGTCAACCTTGACCCGCAATTTGGTTGAAACTGACCCTTTTCCGAGTGTGTCCCCAACGGATTACTTTTCCGAGTCAGTCTGACCCGGGATTTTTAAGAGTGTAGTAGACACAGTATACATAATACTCCTTAACCTATTATGAAATCATTCTCTGCATGCAAACGGCTTTCAGTGGTAAGGCATAACTGGTGAAAATCGTATTGGCAGGAAACTGTAAATATGTCACCTTGCATTAAGTGATTAATAAATAAATATTGTAAGTTCGTAAGTCCGTAAGTAAGAAAGAAAGTCAGTAGATAAGTAAGTAAGTATAGGCAATAAGTAAGTTGGTAACAATTATTTTCTTCATCAATTCATTCATAGGATAATGCACTTATATTGATATAAGGGGCGTGGTTCCCCAAAGAACAACTTGTTCTTCACAAGAACAAATTTTGTTCTTGTTAAAAAATATACATATAAACAGATAAACAAAACGAAACATGGCAATATCAAATTGAAGGTCATGTTCCAAGAGATGATTTCTAAGTATTATTGCAAAGACCTTTCAAATTAAGCGAATACAACAATAAATTGGAGACATGAACAGTATGACATCAATATTATCTGTGCATCAATTCTAGACATGAATTCAAACCAAACTATTATAATCTACGTCCAAAGCATGATAACTGTCTTCTACACACAATCGCAAAGAACCTTAGAGCCGAAACCTGATCTTTATTGGCAGTGAAAAGAGAGCCGAATTTATAACAAATTAACAATTCGGAAGAATAAAGTAAAATTTGAAAGAGCAGTTTGGTCGATTACACCAGTGGCAGCGTCGGAGGTGGGGGAGGGTGGGGGCAGCCGCCCTATGGTTTCAAAATACAGTAAATGAGTTTTTAAGTGTCCCCCCCCCCCAAGATTTTTTTGCCATAAACGTATACCGAAGCATGGATCTGCCCTCTAGAAAAGTGTTCTTGTGAATGTAATGTTTTTTTTTTGCTTGTCGGATCGATTTGCACCATAGACCAGTGTTTTTTTTACCCAATGACACCCCTACCCCCTTTTTTGGCTTGTCGCAAAATGATCCTGATTATAGTTTTTGCCCCCCCCCCCCCCAAGATTGTGCTCTGTCGCCGCCCCTGGATTAGTCATGACGGTTACAGCGGAGCTGTCTATATCGGATCAATAAAACCTTAAAGCCACTGGCTAACATTTACCGCAGTTAAATAAATGTGAGCTACGTAATCCTCCACGCTCAAAGTGTCTTTGATAAGGTCTTAAAATGAAGCCCTGAAAAAATTGTATTTCAAAATGTTGATTTAGTGCTTTAAACAAGTGAAAATCTACAATCATTCAAATTGACCGGATTCACTTGCCCATTTCCTCCCATAGACTTACTGTGTGCAGATCTAGGCTATTTTATCATCCACCGGAGTACAAATTGTGGATTCATGCATATACCTTGCCATTGGCAGCATAACTTTCCAAACTTTTGTATTCTGGGGTGTTTATTTGTCCATTTGAACACTACTATGTAGCTCAGAAATCAAATTTTGACAATTTTTTAAATTGAAGCTCAACAATATTAGCCTATCACTTTAAAGATCATCAATCCAGCAACACGACACGGCCACTTCAAACCACAAGTACCTATCAATGATTCCAGGCCTTTTCCTCGCATTATTCATGGTTTATTAATCGTCTTCAGATCAATTATAAAGTAGGCCCCAATTGATCATATCCCAAGCACACAGTCACCTTTCATTGGCCAATCATAAAGGCGACAATAAAGCAATCAACTGACACTCGTTGTCAATAGAGAAGCACATCCACTCTTCAGGTCGCTAGTGTATACATGGATTTAACGATCAATTGCCACTTGGTACAACACTTCAGGAAAGCAATGTTTTTGTTTGACCGAAGGACAAAATAGTAACTTATTTACAGGAATAAGGATATCAATAAATCATGACCAGAGAAGAGAATTCTTCAAAAGTTATGTTTTTGATGGACTGAAGTTCTGCCTGTTGAAAAGTTTCATATTCCCAATAAGTCTTTTCATTCGTAGCACTTCTGTTTTCATCTTTTGCCTCAAATTTGCATACGGTAGTACGTCACACGCGCTCGCGGACCAATGACCTTTCTCAGGTTCGGACAACAGCTGCACATGCTAGACATTGGTTTGACGTTCGTCCAATCAGCGCGAACTGTCTGAGAAAATATTTAGGTTTCGGAGACATGAATGTTACTGTTTGGGAATCCAAACCCTCTGGGAATCGGGAAAGACAGACTCACCGAAAAGAGTTTATGTCGAGATGTCGTAGAATCATGGCATGTTGAAGTGGAAACATGGCGAAGTTATTTGAAGAGTGCCATTTGCACGATGTTCACATCTACATTTTAAAGTGGAAAAGAATATACATATGGAGAAATCTCGAGTGTTGTTGGTCCCCCTCTTTTTTTCTCTTTCTACCAAAACCTCAAGACAGCCGTGTGAAATCTCTTCAGCGTTCCACAGTTGTGTCAACAGACGACGGGTTTGTGGGACGAGTATTGTCCGTCTGCAGTTCGCGAGACCTGCTATTGTCTGGGACAATCTGCGCGCGCCAAAGAGTAAAAGGGGAAAGAAAATCGCGTTTTGTTGTTGCATTATTGTTCGATTTCAAATCGGCGATATAGCGGAAACTGAGGTTTCAGGAAAAGACAACTGCGGAGAAGAATTCATTGTTTCCGCCAAATTGTCGAAAGGCTGCAATGGATGTCAGTGATAGCTGCGTGGTCGCAGGCCAGCCGATCGGAGAAGGACATTGAGATATGCGTAGGTATGGGCGATCGAGGTGTTAGGGCAGGGATCTGAGCAGTGAAAAAAAATGGGAAAAGGATTTAGATTTAGAAATACATGTAAGTCAATCTATCTCATGTCAGCGATTATAATGACTGATGATTCTTCTTCAGTGTCATTAACGCAGAATGAAAGTTGAAGAAGACGTGGAGTCATAATTACTCGAAGGCCAATAGCAAAATGAAACACAGTGGCCACATTTTGACAACTGCTCTGACTTATCTCCTAACTTCCAAATTTTGGTTGCAGGATCACGACGATAATAGCCATGATGTTCACCTTAAACCTTATGCACAATGCAGCCTATATGCAAAGGCCGTTAAATGCATTCATTATGTATGACATTAGCGGCCTTTTTATAGGCACACATTATAGTTAACGGTCTTTACATAAGCACACGACAACATTGTATAAGTCATGCGACGTTCAAGGTTATTAGGTTTCCAGCTGCGGTCAAATAAGAAAGACAAACAAACAAAAAATGAACTGTATTCTAGTTTACATACAAAAACTGCCTTGCCTCACATTTTGTTGTACCTCGTAAGACCTTTACTAGAAACAGAGAAAAAGCAAAGAAAGAAGGAAAGACAGACAGAGAAACAAGAAGAGTAAAATGTCAGCGTATCATGCTGCCAAACGCCTTTGTCAATATTTAGTGAAAAATGTATACTTAACTAAATAAAACTCACATTTTAGACTGTTAAGTGTAATATCAAGGGAATCTTAGCAAACATATTTGGTTCAGGGATTAAACATTTGATCGTGATTCGTGGATGATGTTCTCATAACATCTTTTTCATGGAAACTGCGTTGTAAGGAAAAACATTCATTCTTATTTGACATTTCGTTTGCTGCTTAGGTTTGTAAATCTATTCATTTGTGAAGGAATAACCCCAATGTTGCTAAATGTATACCAACAATTTAGAAATCAAGTATGCTATAATCTGATATCAAAATATGATTATAATATAATATAATATAATATAATATAATATATGATATAATGAAATATAGTATAATAGTCATTAATTTAATATGTATGATTAAGTTTAATTCATATTGAATTCATATTTCTTTTTCTTCGAATTATATTATCAGCCGTTTTTTTTTAATAACTAGTATAAAAATGTACGTAGAATCTGATAAAATCGAGCGATATCACTGGAAACAAGTGTATGTCCTACAAACAAACCTAAACAAAAGTGAAATATGAAAGTTACATCACGCACACAATGAATTAATTGCGACTAACACACACACACATCATCAACCATGCACACACACACACACACACACACATATATATATATTCACATACACGCAAACTCATATAAGGCCTATACCTTACACACATATACGCACAAATACACATATTGTCAGTTTGTCACACACACAAACAATAATTGCCTATTTCGACAGACACATATACACAACACACAGAGAGACAGGCAGACCTACACACACACACACACACACACACACACACACACACACACACACACACACACACACACACACACACATACACACACACACACACACACACATTCACATACACACATACTGATACCATTTTACCATAACACTACCAACGACGATACATTCAGCTGCGTAATACTGATGTAAAGTGATGAAAGTCAAACTTCTCAAAACTTCTCAAAAAATCACACCACGTACCGTAAATTCGTCATCTAGTGTTTTATCTGTCTCATTGACAAACTGAAGTTAAGAAACATCTGTTGTATGATTGTTGCTATTTGTTACCAAATTGTTATGATTATAAACTGTCGAGAAAACAAAACTCGACTGTATCTTCAGTGTTACAATGGTGTTAATACAAATATTTAAATATGTCTCCGCGCGGTTTTCAAGCAAGATCTGTTTACTACACACACAATCTCCATAATGGAGGAAAGTGTACCTCGAGGTCACCTGATGTAGGTTGGCGATTGTAAAGAAGATCCGATGTATAAAAACTGACCGACAAAATAACACAGAAAAATAACGTGAAAACTTGTTTTGACGAGTGAGCTTTACGCTCGAGTTGTGGTATTCATAATCGTGACTTTGTATGGAATGATCAAACAATTATTCAGTTTGGAAGAATAGAAGTATCGTATAGTGTCCGAAGTTTCACCCCGCCAATAATTTGTCAAGTGATGTATGGGGTGTCACCAGCTGCTTGAGATATAAGGCTGGCATAGTCGACTGGCACTTGTCTGCATGTATAGGACTATACTTGAATGTGTGGTTGAAAAAAAAAAACAATAGGCCTACATCTTCCAGTTAAGTTTCAAGATGGATAATGTAGTACCAATTTGTGTTGTGTCCTTGTTCAGCTCTTCATGCACACATGGAATAGAGATGGAGAGAAAATAATTCCTTTCTAGTCATCATCATCATTATCATCATCATCATCATCATCATCATCATCATCATCATTATCATCATCATCATCATCATCATCATCATTATCATCATCATCATCATCATCATCACTTCGTCTTTCTCTTTCTGTCGCTCCCACAATCATTAGGGGTAGTCACAGTGAATACGATATCTATTCGGCTCTGCACTCTTAAAATTCCCGGGTCAGACTGACTCAGAAAAGAAATCCGTTGAGGGCACACTCGGAAAAGGATCAGTTTCAACCAAATTCCAGGTCAACTTTGACCAAAATCTGAGCCAACCTGACCTGGATCTTGGTCAAAGTTGGCCCGGAATGTAGTTAAACCTGACCCTTTTCCAAGTGTGCCACCAACGGATTCCCTTTCCGAGTCAGTCTGACCCGGGAATTTTAAGAGTGTGTAATGTCTTATAATGTCCTCTGTCACACCAATCATCATCATAGCCTCTCTAACCACGTCCATAAACCATCTTGTTGGTCCATCTCCGTTGTCTTTTCCTTCCGGCACCATCTCCATTATTTTTCTTCCTATGTACAATGTACTCAACATCTCGCCTTTTGGACATGTCCAAAACACCGCAGTACTGGCGAAACGCTGTGACATCATCGTATTCATCTAGGGGGATGATCTACTCATTCACCTCCTTTATCAGTTTATTGGATTCCATCATGGATTTTCGCCAGTACACCGCAGTCTCCCCTCTCCCACCGTATCCTGAAACCTTCTTACTTTTGTTGTCTGTCTCACAAACTCACCTATAATATTGTCACTTCTTGTCACTCCCAAACAAAATTGAAACATAATCATCACCATCTTCTTCTTTCGTGTCCTTAACTCACAGCATTGGTCAGATATTTGGCTAGGCTCTCGCACAGTGGAGAGCCCGTTCATTAGCAGCCGTCAGATTCTCCTTACAGCACTGTTCATCCTGTAACGGGCATCGCTGTAGGTGTTGCATTGACTGTTCAGATGTTCCATAGTCGCAGGCTGAATCTATGGCCTCAGCCCTATTTAGTCATGTTTGGTCTTGCAGCGGCCCATATGTGGAGTCTGTTCAGCGACGTCCATGTTTTCCAAACAGATTCATGGCCTGGTGATATTTGTCCCTGGGTTAAGATTGGCAGCTTAGATAAATGATCATTTTGAATACATGTACGTTGTTCCTCCAACAATGCTACTCTTGCTGCTCGAGAAGGCTCTGACAGTGGCCGGACGGTATGAAGAAAGCTCTTCCTCGACTTCAGGCGGTGTGGGGCTGGTTGGTTGACATGACAAGGATGTCGAGTGTCCTCATTCGCTATAATAACCCCAAACGCAATATCCGTTTGGTGAGGCCTAAAATAATTTTAGTAAGATGACTTTAATTCAATTACATGTATTTGATTTTGTTTGTTGCAGCTGTCCAACATGAAAGGGGACCTCGAAAACCAAAGAACAAATCACTGCCCTCTGACAACAGACATTCCGGTACCGTCCGATCATCCACGCCAACGAGCACCTCCACAAACCAGAGCCACCCGGCCTTGCCTTTGGCTGTTCCTCATCGGCAAGAGAAAGTCGCAGTCTCTCCTCCAGTTCCAACCAACAGCGCCACTTACATCTCTTCGTCCGTGTACTACGGCACCTTCTATCACAGCTTACTGACGGCAGAGCACTACAACATCAATCCCCTGGTACTGGAGATTGCTAGAGGGATCGAGAATTCCCCTACTGGATCAGACAGTAGTTTCAGTTCGGACTCGGGAATCTCCATGGTTACTACACCTGAGAGTATACCAGAAGTTGCGGCAAAGTTGCTATTCACGTCTGTGAAGTGGGCAAAGAACATCACATGCTTCCGGTTGCTTCCATACAGAGATCAGGTGAGAACATCTCCTCATTACCCCTCCTCCGCTTCGTAATCTCCTCCTTCTTTTCTTTCTTCTTCTTCTTCTTCTTCTTCTTCTTCTCCTCCTCCTCCCTCTCCTCTGCCGCCTCACTTCCTCATCCTTCTTCTTCCCCATCTTCTTCTTCTTGTTGTTCTCCTCCATCTTCATCGTCGTCTTTTAAATGTACTTCTCATTCACTACCTCCTCCTTTCTTCTTCTAATTCTTCTTATCCTCCTTTTTGTCGTCTTCTTCTCATTCTGTACCAGGACATCTCCTCCTCCTAATCGTCGTCCTCCTAATCGTCGTCGTCCTCCTTTTTCTTCTCCTCCTCTACCCCCTCTCATCCTCCTTCCCCTCTTATCTCCCCTTCTTTGCTCTCCTTCTCCTCCTGCTCCTTCTCTTCTCTTTCTTTTTCTCCCCACCTTCTCATTTCCCTATTCTCTCCCCTTCTCTGCTTCCCTTCTCGTTCTCTTCTCTCCTCTTCTCCTCATCTTCTTCCTTATTTTCTTCTTCCTTCTTCTCATTTTCTTAAATGTGTCAATTTCAGACCTAGATGTTGTCATGGATGACCCTTTCACCTCATAGAACTCGTTACCTAGATAAAGCATTTTGAAAGAAGACGAACATCAAACTGCGCGAATAAGTTTGTTCTTTATCATTAACATGCAGTATCTATTTCAAATATGACACGAGGTTCCATTCTTATTGGAAGAGGCATGGAGAGATCTGTTTTTGATGGGCATGTGTCAATGGGCTGTTCCCCTGGAAACAGATGTTCTGTTAAAGAGCGCCACCGGCAGCAGCGAAGAGAAAGTGACACCTGACGTCATCGCTGACATGACGTCACAGATACGATACATGAAAGATGTAGTCGCTCGATTACGAGCGATGCAGATTGACTTCACGGAATTTGCATGCTTGAAGGCCATCGCACTTTTCAAATCAGGTAATTGATATCATAGTTAATTCATTTTCACGATTCATTCTCTACATTGATGAAATTCAGGTCAAACTGTATCAGCAAGTCTTTAAGGTGTGAATATAAAGCCGAAGTAAAACATGTCATTTACATTTAAACTGATATAAAACCAATCAGAAGAGATAAATGAGATTGCTTTTTTATCATTGCTAAACCTCAGTTTTGCTTTAGTCAAGGAAATATGGATAAGATGAGAAAGACATAAGAAATACAAATGTTGTATGCGGCTGTGTATGACGACATGTAGAAAGTACATGTTTACATTTAAGGTTCAAACTGATGCGCAATACCAACACCCTGTCATGGTGTTTATTGTGCGTTCTGAAGATGTGAATAAAACCCCCATTCCACAGAGAGAAACACTACTGAAAGATCATAAAACTTGCTGGATCGTTCAATGATCTTTCAATGAACTTCTAATCAAAGCCGAGGTCTTTCACGATTCCTGACTGATCTCTCAGTGGTCTTCGTGGTCTCCTTGATGGTCTCCAAAACATTTTTGAAACGGTTAAAAACAGCCTTCGGACAGTCTTTCAGGAGTCGCAAGAAAATGGTCTTTCAGTGGCTTTTCAGCAGTCTTTTAGCGATCTCTCAATGAACTTTCAAAGGTCTTATTAGTCTTTCCATGATCTTTCGACAGTCTCCTAATTTTTGCGGAGATCATTGACCGACTGCTAAGCGATCATTGAAGAATCATTGAAGACCAGTGAAAGTCCATAGAGACAAGTGAAAGACATCCCATGGTAATACCACGGTTTACCATGGTTTTACAATAGTAGTGCCAGGGTAAACCATAATAAAACCATGGTAAATTGGCCAAACCATGGTAAACAGTGGTATTACCATGGTTTACCATGGTTTCACCTAGGTATCACCACGGTAAATCCACGGATTATGTTTATAAGGGTGGAGATCGCCGAAAGATTTTTGTTACCTTAAAGATTTCTGAAAGACCGTCGAAAGTCCATTGAAAGATCTCGTTCATTCAGAATTCTTGCAGCTGTCTCGGTCAGCCTTTCAGAGTTCTCTCGAGGGTCTTGGTCAGTCTTTCAGAGTTCTTTTAGTGGTCTCGATCTCTGGCAGTATGCCAGATCACCTTTCAGTGATCTCTCAATAGTCTTATTGGTCTGTCAGTAAACTTTCAGCTGTCTTCAAGGTCCTACGGCGATCTTGCTGGAAAGTGGTTTTTGGTCTTTCAGTGGTCTTTTACGGGTTTTCGGAGCCATTCAACAGAGACAGTAAATTTTACTGGTCTTGGAGACTGCTGAAAGACCTTGCCAATTTTTGTTCTTTCGGTGGTCTTTCAAAAGTCTCCGGTCTGTAGAATGGGGGCCTTAACAATCCTTGTCAAAGTGGAATATTGAACTTTAAAGAGCTTAGTTCAGTTTTGAAATTACCAATTCATTTCGTGTAATTATGTCCTCTCAATTTCATTTCATCTCCAGAAACTCCGGGACTTCGAGAACCCGTTCGCGTGGAGTCGCTCCAGGACCAGGCCCAGGTCATGTTGGGGGACTATGTGCGGTACGCTCACATCGGTAGACCTACACGGTTCGGCCGTCTACTCCTGGCACTGCCTGCCATCAGAGGCGTCAGTAGCAAACTACTTGAAACTCTCTTCTTCAAACAGACGATCGGAAACATTCCAATCGAGAGGATTCTGTGTGACATGTTTCAAACCAGCTAGTCTGAATTTGTGCGCGTCTGTACCTGTATGTATGTGTACATGTCTGTCTGACCATAAACTGTAATAAGGTAGGCCTATAGAACTATCACTATGACAGACTTCCTTATAGAAGATGACATTCTATATTGAGTCTATGATAGTTTTAAAGTGCATTGTTTAGATTTACAGATATGCAAACAGTACAACGAAACATCAAAGCTTGGATGCTCTATCTTTCAATCTTTCTTTTATGTGTTTGTGTGTGTGTTTGTGTGTGTGTGTGTGTGTGTGTGTGTGTGTGTGTGTGTGTGTGTGTGTGTTGTGTGGTGGGTGTGTGTGTGTGTGTGTGCGCGCGCGCGCGCGCGCGTTGTGTGTGTGTGTGTGTGTGTGTGTGTGTGTGTGTGTGTGTGTGTGTGTGTGTGTGTGTGTGTACAGTTTTGAAAGTGGTGTGGAAAGATGGTGATGTTCACTTTTTCCATTGGTTGGGTTTAATGGTTTAATGTTAACTTTAAAAAAAAAATGTCAGATTATATATTATATATGCAATTGGTCCTAAGTAAGACAAAGTCCTGTCTAGGTCCTTTAAGAAGAATTGGGGGAAGCACTGGGTAGAATTCGCCCACAGCGTAGGTAGATTACATGCTGCAAAAATGTATTTTTTTTTT
>JZLH01S0453523.1:36592-57433 GCA_001188425.1 Eucidaris tribuloides | reverse complement strand
GTGTGTGTGTGTGTGTGTGTGTGTTTGTGTGTTTTATTTCATAAAAATGTCGAAACAAAATTAAGTTCAATCAGAAGTGAGTTCCACAACCGTCTTCGAAAAATGAAATAAAAATGCTCAAAGCATTAATGAAATCACGTATGTTTAGTAAGAAAGTTGTCAACACAGTTCTGTATATATACTATAACTATTTATGTTTATAAACATTTGTGAAAGAACTTAGTCACAAATAATAAAAGTGTGCCAAAGACGTATCTAAGTGTTTAACAATCACTCTTAAAAAGTACCAGTAGGCCTATTTAGTTTTTATATTGTTTGCATTAGTTTCTTAATTGCTGCTTTTGTATAAAGTACTATTATATATTTTACTGCGCCTGTTTTATCGGTTAATTTAATTTCGTTTTTTTTTGTCTGAGTTTATTGAAAACTTTTAAAAGACAATAAACTAGATTTATTGCGAGCAATCATCACCAATGTATTATTTCATTTTGTAGTTATTTCAGATCAGTATATTTTGGAGGACAATCAGACACTGCAGTCTCTTCCAAGACATTGTTAGTATGAATAGTTTACGCAAAATGATTTTAGTTAATATGTTTACTATTCTCTTCAGTAGCTTATTATTATTAATTCATTATTATTATTATTATTATTATTATTATTATTATTATTATTATTATTACTATTATTATTATTATTACCATCATTATTATTATTATTACTACTACTACTATTAGACAATCTGCCGTGAAATTTTAAGATTCATGTGGGTGTAACGTTTTCCATTAGTTGACTTTTTTTATGGGTCATAATCATTTCTGATATAGACACCACTCGACTAAATCAACAAAAATCCTTTCTGTATTTGTTTATCGAAATTGGCTTGAGCGCCTTAGTGGCAGCCGGGCTAGGAATATTCCCCAGGGGTGGAGGTTGTTCACACCCATATAAGCGTGATGTGGTCAGATGAATTTTATTTTTAGTTTTTTTTTTGGGGGGGGGGGGGTTAGAGTCGTGAGAAAACGCATAATAGTGCTAATCCAAGACTATATAGGCCTACAGTATATTATTCGTGAAAAATGCACTCGACGAAATTATGGATGAGAAATAATACGGAAAATATGATTTATGTTTGCAGTTTTCCCCATTGTACAATGCAGTTAATATGTATATGTTATAGTTTTTCAAAATTACTGCGTCGATGATGATGTGTGTGGTTCTGATAGGACATTGTCATGAAGGGCTACGAGTCTCAAGACTATAGAGAACACATCGGAATTTGTTGACATGAAACTTTGCTGAAGATGATGTGTGACAATCACGCAAATTTATCCCTGTAACATATTGTTTTATAAATCTCTTGTTTGAATATTCCAATAACCGTTTTAGGAACACCTATTTTTCGATAAAAATGTGTTTACTGATACAATTTTGAATTCGTCTTCTGAAAAAACGATTTTTACCTTGACTATGTATGTTTAGACTGAAGTCTATCCCAATTGCCGGGAAGTTGCAAAATTATGTATGTTTATTCATTTACTTTTTCTTTGATGTTGGACGTGTAATAAAAGAATAATGTTATGACTCATGAAATATATGTCTTGTAAATATCTCTGCAACTCATTGTGGAAGAAAACTCGTGTAACGTTGTATCAGGTAAATAATGAGTACAGGGCATTTCCGAGCTATTTGGATTGTCGCGGACGGGACATTTAGAAACTTCTTTTCCTTGTAAGAATAAGACTGCTAAGAAAAGAATTACAGCTAACTATTTGTACATGTGAAAGACTGTGGGCTGTGGCTGTGGGAAATAAATATCGGAAAAATTCTGGCATTATGCATCTCTCCTGATTGGTGAAAGTGCACAGCGTCGCGGACAGGACGTAATGCGACATGGGTTATTGAAATGAAGTTTACAAGCTCTAAAAGTCTTGGTTTACAGGACTTAGAGAAATATGGATATTGATACAAATGAAGCTTTGGTAAAATAAGTTTACATGTAATGGAGTGTGGTTAATAAACTATTTTGCAAAACCGTTTACTAATTACTGCCAATGATTAATTAATTACAGCGTCGCGGACAGGACATTTTGGAGTGTCAGCGGACAGGAACATTTTGTCGCAATGCATATTGTTTATCGTTTTAAACACATAAGATATAATTTAATGTTCTAAAACCTCAATCACATCTAGGACAAAACCAATTTTCAGAAGAGCTTAGTACAACCTTATTGAATTAGCATTTTGATCTTAAACAATAATAATTACGTACGAGTACCACAGCATGATAACACAACCACTAATGCACACACAAATGCATCACATTATACACATTTCAAAATGCTAGAATACTGTACATTGCCTTTATCACCAACCACGTGCATACATCTACCTTAGATTTTCCTTTAAATAGAAAACAAACACATCCATAATCACACGATCATAACACACACAAACATCTATACACATCAAACACACACATACAGACACGATACAGACAAAAACAAATAAAAAAATACATTTAAGTGAATATTAAATATACATTGTCGTCCGCCGACGAAATTGTCCTGTCCCGACGTTTTTGTCGCGACGACAGATTTCATTAGTCTCTAACTTTAATCAAGTTTTATCTGACGATTCTTGATTTAAGTAATATCTAACTGCCCTAATCTTAATCTCAGAGAAAATTAAGTCTTACTTTATGAAATGCCCGAAACTGCAGGTAATTAAAATTGTTTGATTTCAAAACGTCGCCGGACAGGCACAATTGGCCTTTATGAACGGCCAGATCAGAAGAAAGGCATTCAGAGAGGGGTGCCATGCGTAACCATTTTTTTCCTGAATTCTACATGAAATGCTATTATGTCTACACATAGAATGGGTTTTTAATATCTTTTCGATTAATGTACAAATTTTAAAACATGTGTTGTGTCCCGTCGCGACGCAATTAAGCTCAATTTTTGAGAAAAATCATCATATTTCAAATGACTTATCCACCATGACTTGGAGAAAATCAAATAGAGTACAGTTAACGTTCAGCATTGCAATTCATGAATTTCATAAAATATTACATGAACATGTAAATTTCATTTTTTACGATTCATGTCGCAAATAGCTCGGAAATGCCCTACACTGTTAAAACAACAAATGTTACAATAGACTGAGAAATGCGAGTACTGGAAACATGAATATGAAATCTTCAAGTCATGTCATAAGGTTACATTGTTAGTGGAGCAAAGTCATTTTGCGACAATATTTTATGAAAAATAAAAGATATGAAATGAAAACGGACTTCCTTTAGTAGCATTTCTTGTATTCTCATCCTTGTTTGTGGTACGAAGGGATTCTGGTGATGAACAGTGCGTAATGGTACACGTATAATGTAGGCCCAATAGATATTAATCCGTTGGAGACGATTTGATTTCCATATATCACGCGTTTTCCATAGAGCCCAACACGAGTTAACTCGTACTTAATCTCCGACGGGTTAACAATAATTCGTATACTAAATGCAAATCATTTGTTTATTACCAAGTGATGTACATTTTTTTCTTTCGCACAAACACATCTAAAAAGATGACTATAAAACGTTAGTTTCTCTCAAATCTGCTGAATAATTGCCTGAACAGATATAGCGCACCCATGCAGGCAAACAAGATTTTAAAGAAGCAAAATCGCACACACACACACACACACACACACACACACACACACACACACACACACACACACACACACACACACACACACACACACACACACACACACACACACACACACACACACACACACACACACACACACACACATTTAGGGGTTGTGATTGTATTGCGGGTCATGCATCTCACGGTGTGTGTGTGTGTGTTTGTGTTTTGTGTGTGTGTGTGTTTGTGTGTGTGTGGTGTGTGCGTGTGTTTGTGTGCGTGTGTGCGCGTGTGTGCGTATGTCCTCGTGCTTTTTTTGTGTGGTAGGTATAATGTTGCATTCATGGTGGGGTTAACAAGCAAAAACGTTGTTGGGTTAAAAGGCAAAAAAAAACAACAACAGGGTTTTCGGGACACTGATGTATTTTAGGTGAGAACGGATCCAACATGCCAAAAAAAGGGGGTGTCATCAGTATCGTCTACAAATTAATGCAACAAGCGAAAAAAGTTATTTTTCCGGACTCTGAGCTATAATTATGGAGAGAATCGAAGGATGGTACCTGAAGACGACTAGGCCCAGGCCTATATGGCGGATTATCTTGAGGGTGGTGGACGTCTCTAAATCCTCAACCCCCCCTCCCGCATTTTCTTTATTCTTTGAAAACCATATAGGGATGATCACCAATTGCTCCCCCCTCCCACCACCGTGGTGCCGCCCCTGATGATAAGTAAAGTGTAAAGACAACATACTTATATATATATTTTTTGTATCACAACACAACCACCTCTGTTGCACTTCAAAACCCTTGGTGTTAAATTAAACACCCACTGTGATGCCTAACATAGGTACCAGATACACTCTTAAAAATCCCGGGTCAGACTGACTCGGAAAAGAAATCAGTTGCGGGCACACCCGGAAAAGGGTAAATTTTAACCGAATTCCGGGTCAAGTTTGACCAAAATATGGGTCAACCTGACTTGGATTTTGGTCAAACTTGACCTAGAATGTGGTTAAACCTGACCCTTTTCCGGGTGTGCCCCCAACGCATCCTTTCTCCGAGTCAGACTGACCTGGAATTTTTAAGAGTGTAAGCTTAGGGTGTTAAATTTCAACACTCCTGGTGTTAGAGTTGATACTCTTTAGTGTCAGAAGACAACCTTTCGGTGTTAAAATCATAAACAGGGTGTTAAGTGATATTAAAAAGTGAAAATCAATGAATGATCTTTTCAGTTAGGCCTATAGACGTGCTGTCGAATTTTCGTCGTAAGACATTAATTCATGCACTTCAGACAGCATAACTGTCTAAATTTTAGTTTAGTCGCCTTGTCAAGCAGAATCCAAAAGGGTATAGTTTGTCTGACCATCCGTTAAGCCGCTACCACAGATGTGGAAAGGTCAACGCACTTTCGGTCAAGGGTCGATGGACTAAATGAGTATTATTTGGTTCAGATCTGCGACTTTGGCACGGTAAAAGTTAATTTACCCAAATTGACTGATTTTAATATCTAAGTAATATGTTTTCTGGCATGACTAATTCAACAAAGCAACTTAAAACCATCAAAAAGGCAATCTTAACTTTGAAATTTCAAAAATAAAATATTAAGATAAGATGCATATAGGATTACATGTAAATACAGATGCCGTATAAGCCTATGTTAAAGTACATAAACATGATTTGTGAAGATTGCCTTTTTGGTGGTTTTAAGTTTTCTAGTGTAATTAGTCATGCCAGAAAACATATATTTAGATATTAAAATCAGTCAATTTGGGCAATTTAGCCCGGGGGCAGTGACATTACAAGGTGTACACCCGTGCGCGTGCATGTATGGACTTTCAAAATGGACCCTAAACAAGTAATTTAAAGTCGATCTCAGACTACCCTAAACAAGTATTCAAGTTTGAAAAGAATACCCTAAATGAGTATTCACGATTTTGATACCCTTTTCGATGTACGCGAGTACATCGCCCGACCGCAAAAAACCAACCATATTTACGCGTTTTTTTCACACGCGCATGGTGTACACGTTGTAATGGCACTGCCCCCCCCCCCGGGCAATTTAAGAATTTGACCTTTGACCGAATGTGCGTTGACCTTCATTTGTGGTCATAGCGGCTTGCGAATATACTGTTAAGCCATTTTCAGCAAAGTATATAAAGAAGTGCTCTGGGGTTGAAGTTTAACAGGTCTAAGTCCTCGGTGGTCTGCACCATGAGTTCAGTGGTCACTCTGTAGTGGTATGTGATGCATAGCTATAGAAGCACGCAGTGCCACCGCGGATGCACGGCGAATGAATGCCCCATACATTCGCACGCCAGATTGTACACACTTGGCTGAGGTAGTTGATGGTGGTGGGTGGGTGTGTAGGGGGAGGTGGGGCAGTAATAGATCAAATGATTTGTTTCTTATAATATAAACCATAGAGGCATAATTTCAAGTAGTAGATGCAATTATTTGTTTCTTTAAAATATACTAGCAGTAATAATTTGCACAATAAACGTGCAGAATGAATATTCAGACCAGTAATACGCCCCCTAAAACATGCGTGATAATTAGATTAGTTTAGGTTCTTTGACTTTACAATTTCTCAAATGTTTAGTAGCCTCTTCCTTCACACTGTAGAGCACAGACTCATGCAATTAATTGCAATGAACACAAGTTGCACTGTGGTAATTGTTGCCATATTGATACGTTTTGTGTCATTTAGCAGCGCCCTCACGCGGCCGACGCAAACAGTGCAACGTTGTAATCAATGGTACCCCTTACAAAAAATGTCCTGTGGTACTCCTGTGGTATTTCTATGGTACTGTATAATACCACAGAAAATACCACAGGGATGAAGAGGTACCACACAGATTCCTGTGGTACAGCAGAAGTTAAGCCTGTGGTACCCATGTGGTACAGAAATACCATCGGAAATACCACAGCAGTACCACAGAAAATACCACAGGAAAATACCACAGGATATTCCTGTGGTTCTTTGGACATATACCACAGGAGTACCACAGAAAGTACCACAGGAAAATACCACAGGCTATTCCAGTGGTATTTTTAGACATATACCACAGAACTACCACAGAAAGTACCACAGGAAAATACCACAGGATATTCCTGTGGGTTTTTTTTTGACATATACCACAGGACTACCACAGAAAGTATCACAGGAAAATACCACAGACTATTCCTGTGGTATTTTTGGACATATACCACAGGACTACCACAGAAAGTACGACAGGAAAATACCACAGGGTATTCCTGTGGTGTTTTGTGGACATATACCACAGGGCTACCACAGAAAGTACCACAGGAAAATACCACAGGCTATTCCTGTGGTATTTTTGGACATATACGACAGGGCTACCACAGAAAGTACCACAGGAAAATACCACAAGCTATTCCTGTGGTATTTTTGGACATATACCACAGAAAGTACCATAGGAAAATACCACAGGATATTCCTGTGGCATTTTTGGACATATACCACAAGGCTACCACAGAAAGTACCACAGGAAAATACCACAGGATATTTCTGTGGTATTTTTGGGATATACCCAAGGATACCACAGGCGACTACCACAGGATATTCTTGGTATGTGGTTATGTTGACATATACCACAGGGCTACCACAGAAAAGTACACAGGAAAATACCAAGGATATCCTTTGTTTTTTTTGGACATATGACCACAAGACTACCACAGAAAGTACACAGGCATATTCCTGTGGTTTTTTTGAACATATACCACAGGACTACCACAGAAAGTACCACAGGATATTCCTGTGGTTTTTTGAACATATACCACAGGACTACCACAGAAAGTACCACAGGAAAATACTACAGGATATTCCTGTGGTTTTTTGGACATATACCACAGGACTACCACAGAAAGTACCACAGGAAAATATCACAGCCTATTCCTGTGTTTTTTTGGACATATACCACAGGACAATCACACATCAGTACCACACAGCAATACCACACAGCAATACCACACCGGATTACCACACATTGTGCATTTGTTATGTGGTACTCCTGTGTGGTAGTGCTGTATGGAATTCCTGTGTGGTATTATGTGTTATACCCATAGGCGTACGCAGGATTTTTGGAAGGGGGGTGTTTTTCCGCGGCCAAAACCTAGGTTCCACATTTTTCCCGCGTCAACGCAAGTCGCCGAAAACACGAATGGGGGGGGGGGGGGGTAGTGACGAATTTTTTTCCCCCAAATCCAAGGTCCAAAATTTTCCGGTCACGCCAGTCGCCGAAAACAGGCATTAGGGGGGCGGGGGTTGGCGGTAGTGACGAAATTTTTTTCCCCAAATCCAAGGTGTCCAAATTTTTCCCGCCGTCACGTCACTCGCCGAAAACACATAGTGGGGGGGGGGGGGGGGCGGTAGTGACGAAAAATTTTTTCTTCCCAAATCCAAGGTTCACAAATTTTCCCGGTCACGCCAGTCGTCCAAAACACGAATGGTGGGGGGGGGGGGGGGGGGGTCAATGACACAAATTTTTTTCACAAATCCAAGGTCCTAATTTTTTTCCCAGTCACGCAAAGTAACACGAAAAACTCAATCACCGGAGGGGGGGGGGTGTTTCTGAAAATTTTTTCTTCAAAATCTACTACAAAATCATTTATTTCTCTTTTCGACACCCACTTTTTAAGAAAAAGGGGGGTGATTTCGGGTAAAAACGGGGGTGTTTAGGGGTGTTTAACACCCCCTTCGGCAAAAGGGGGGTGTTTGAACACCCCAAACACCCCCCTGCGTACGCGTATGGTTATACCAATGTGTGGTATTGCTGTGTGGTACTGCTGTGTGTGACTGCTGTGTGGTATTACTGTGTGGTATTGCTGTGTGGTAATGCTGTGTGGTACTGCTGTGTGGTATTCTTGTGTGGTACTACTGTGTGTTACTGTTGTGTGGTATTTTTGTGTGGTATTTTGGTGTGGTACTGCTGTGTGGTACTGCTGTGTGGTATTTTGTGTGGTATTGATGTGTGGTACTGCTGTGTGGTATTTTGTGTGGTATTGCTGTGTGGTACTGCAGTGTGGTATTGCTGTGTGGTACTGCTATGTGGTATTCTTGTGTGGTACTGCTGTGTGGTACTGTGTGGTACTGCTGTGTGGTACTGCTTATGCATATTGATATGGTCATTTGCATAACCTCTCACAACAACATAATTAGCCTGTTTTGTATATTTTTTTCGTACAATTGAAATGAAATAAATGAAATCCACTTTCATAATGGTCTATAACAGTGCAGCAAACAGATCAAACCCATTGGCCCGTACAAGTAACCTTTACTTGCAGAGGATTTCCTGTTTGCATACAATTGAACAAAAAGTAACCGCTAAATATCTCATCGTAACTTTATACAGTATATATATTAACCGTGCAATTGATCTACACAGTGGCGTGAATAATATCTATCGATTGACATGCACCGTTAGATCCAACAACAACAACAAAGCTACACAGTAGGAAATTGTTAGGAATTAGGTTTATGAGTAGACTAAAGATTAGGTACAGGTTTGGTTAGATTACAGGATCGATAGCTGTGTAGTATCGGACTAGTGGGGGGGGGGGGGGGGGGGCGTTTGTGATACCGTGTGGTATTCGTGTGGTATTTGTGTGGTATTCGTGTGGTAGTCCTGTAGTATATGTCCAAAAAACCACAGGAAAATCCTGTGGTATTTTCCTGTGGTATTTTCCTGTGGTACTTTCTGTGGTAGCCCTGTGGTATATGTCCAAAAAAAAAAAACACAGGAATATCCTGTGGTATTTTCCCGTGGTATTTTCCTGTGATACTTTCTGTGGTAGACCTGTGGTATATGTCCAAAAAAAACCACAGGAATATCCTGTGGTATTTTCCTGTGGTATTTTCCTGTGGTACTTTCTGTGGTACTTTCTGTGGTAGCCCTGTGGTATATGTCCAAAAAAACCCCACAGGAATATCCTGTGGTATTTTCCCGTGGTATTTTCCTGTGGTACTTTCTGTGGTAGACCTGTGGTATATGTCCAAAAAAACCACAGGAATATCCTGTGGTATTTTCCTGTGGTATTTTCCTGTGGTACTTTCTGTGGTACTTTCTGTGGTAGCCCTGTGGTATATTATGTCCAAAAAATCCACAGGAATATCCTGTGGTATATGTCCAAAAAAGCCACAGGAATATCCTGTGGTATATGTCCAAAAAAAAAAAACCACCACAGGAATATCCTGTGGTATTTTCCTGTGGTACTTTCTGTGGTATTTCCTGTGGTACTGCTGTGTGGTATTACCACAGGAGATTTTTGTAAGGGACCTCACGAAAACGGTGATAAAAAATTAAATTCTCAATTAAACAAAGAGCACATTCACACGAATAATCTTTGATGCTTTATCTGTCACTGGACCCTTTATGTCCTATACGGTTTGAAAGTTCACCCACCGTACCCGATCAAAAATAAGTCTTCACGTCCCTGTAATATAGTCAAGGGGATTTGACAACATCAACTTCGAGCATCATTTGCCATGCAACTAAGCAAAAAGACAACGAGCACAGCCAGCAGTGGATGCCTACATTATCGTACATCAATAATAATTGACTGGCTCACCTACTTTTTCCAACCCCACCGTACGAAGCGGATCTAGAGGGGGGGGGGTTTGGGGGTTGCAAACCCCCCCCCCCCCAAAAAAAAAAAAATCCGGGTACCATTGTTTTCAATCTTATCTTTTTTTTAAACTTGTAATTTTATTTTATTCTATTTCTATGTATTTATTTCATTTATTACGCCATTTTCACACACAGATTTTCAAAAATTTTCCCTACTGTGGGAGGGGGGATAACTGTGCAATCCTAAATACCCGCGTCAGTCCTTGCTGCCATCCAGTCGTTTGAAGAGCCTATTTAACCGATATGGCTAAGGCCGTGTAAATAAAATATTCGCTAGCGGCTTAACGGATGGTCAAACATAAGGCAAACTATACCTTTTTGGATTCTGCTTGACAAGACGAGTAATTTGGAGTATGATTTACACCAATTAGACCATTTTTCAATTTTGACCCCTGTAGGACCCATTTTGACCTCTGCCAAAATTGCCGACATTTTGAAGAGGGGGCCTGGGCCTGGGCGGCTACCCAACGCCAAATTTGTTTAGTACCCTTGAGACAATCCAAAACCACTTTCAAACCTTTGTCCCCGTGAAAGTGTCACGGAACCTTAGCATTGTTCCTGTACTATAAGAGAGTTAATCAGAAAATACAAATAATAATGAAAATATAGATAGATATCTGTTTTCACACTACTTTTGAATTTGTTGACGTCTAGGCCTATTTGCACTTTATTTTCCTAAAGCTACAAAAACAACAAAAACTAAGCCCACATCAAGCCCATGTGCGCGCGCAAACGTGCGTTTGCGCGTAATACGCCCCTTTCCATGGTAATTTTACGCGCGTGCGCTATCAACACAATTTATCTAGCTTTCGAGCCGAGTATTCTGAGCTATCCGATTCTCAGTTATTGAGCGAAAATTTCATCTTTTTGATCACAGAACAGCAAAATATATCAGGTATGTACTCAAAGTAGATTACCTTTGGCAAATAAGTATATGTACATGAGTAATATTTATCGTTTGTGTAATCGGCCAGACTCATTTGAAAATGCAGTTTTGTGATGGAGTCGAGTCATTGCCATTGGCATTGTTGACGGCATTGTCCATTGAATTTGAATGTCACTTTCAGTTTCACACAATGCTACCTACACGACAGCTCTCGACTGCTCCGACTAAGACAGTGACAAGTAAATGCACAATTTATCAAGAATCAAGCAACAATGCTTTAGAGTTTGCAATTTTCTGGTGAGGCCATAGACTAGTCGATCTAACTCTCAATTCCTTTTCTGGTCATTCATTCCAGTCTGGACAGCCCACAGAGTCTAACGTTAGAGGCTTTAGTTACTACCGACTGTCGTAAACAAGCCGGAAGTTAACGTTTACACGTTTTAATTGATCCTAGTATTAAATCTAACGGTAGATACGTTTTAGTATGTAGTCTGTAGTGTAGACTCGAGTCTCGACTCTAGTCTAACTAGATCTAATGTCAGATTTTTAACTTAAGTTAGTTAGATGTAGATCTATACGTTAGAACTAAGTCTTAGATCCTAGCTGTTTAACCCCCAAAACAAGGCCAAGGACAAGGTCAATAAGAATTAATTAAATTAACGTTAGATCTAACATCCTAATCCTACCTAAGATTAAGAACGTTAAACGTTAGAACCAAGTTGGAACTAACTTAAGTTACGTCTATGTTACTTGTTAGTAGACTAACTAGCGAGCAAAGTCCTTTTAAAGCTGGAAGCCTAATAATGATACTAATAGCCAATCGTGAATCGGTCTTAGAATGTAAACGAACATGTTTAATTCTTACTTAGCACACCCCCACGCCACCACCAAGTCCATTTCCCTGAAAAAATAAAACATACACATTTCAGCGAATATGACATTCTTTCCCTTCACCGGCTGGATCGCCGGTGCCTGTCTAGTCTAGGACTAGGACTATGCTTTAGATTTCGACTCAGATTCGACTATGGTCTGTCAAAAGCACAATAGGGTATTGAACTATTGACCATAGAGTTGGTTGACTTAGAAATAACTAACTTATATAGGAACTGCTAGTGGATTACATCGAGGCCAAGTCTTGGCTTAACGGATTTTTTTTTCTTTCCCACTCTTCCTATTTTTGGTCGGTGGGGCGCGGAGGGGGGGGGGGGGTAACGCGAGTAGGCCACCCTCTCCACTTCTGGCGAAGATTTGCAAATTTCGTCGAACATGTTGGCTCTTTCTTGCCCCATGCCTACATCACTCTTTTTCAGTACCATCGCCATCGGGTATTATGAAGAGATGGGAATATTTCCAGACAAAGAGTACATGGCCGTAGGCAGCGGAGGAGGGAGAGGGGGAAGCCGGGGGGGGGGGGGGGGGGGGGACAGGAGGCTGTGTGAGCGACGATCTCGGGCGAAATCGGATGATTTCAAAATTTTACAGACCTGTAGCTAGTTGTGTAGAGAGGAGATACCTGTACAAGCTACGTGTAAAATGTTTATCGAAATCATCCAATGTCGCCGGAGATCGTCGACCACGACATAATAGGCCAAAGCTTTCAGTCTAGGGAGCAGTTGCCTCCAGAAATTTTCAAATTCCATTTTTTCTCTCGGATTTTGGATTTTGAAACAATTTGATTAGAAAATGAGGGTCTTCACTCCACTCTCCCCTGTCCTGGCCACGAAAAAAATGCATGCGGACTTGAAAGGTTTAAACTTTTACAATTTCATTTAAAATGTACTGGATCCCTAATTTGGTTCAAGTCCCAGGGGGGCCAGTGTCATTACAAGGTGTACACCATGCGCGTGTGAAAAAACGCGTAAAAAGGGTTGTTTTTCACGGTCGGGCGATGTACCGCGTACATCGAAAAGGGTATCAAAATCGCCAAAATCGGTAAAAAAGGGTATACTTTTAACAGGATGTTACTTGAAAAGGGTATGTTTCAGACTCGAATACTTGTTTAGGGTATGCTGAGATCGACAGAAAATTACTTGTTTAGGGTCTATTTTGAAAGTCCATACACGCGCATGGTGTACACCTTGTAATGGCACTGCCCCCCCCCCCCGGGGTTCAAGTCCCACCTCTAAGTGTGCCAATAGCAGAAGCATCAAAGAATTATAAATTACAGGGATTTAAATTAAATCATAATTGATTGTGGATAGGGACCAGTCGATTTTTGGATTAAGATTTAAATGTAGACGATTTATGTTTGAGTCACAAATGCTTTAAATTCAAGTCTTTAAGATTTAAATCTAAATCTACTAATCGATTGGTCCCTAACCACAGTCGTTCATTATTCATCTAAAATCCCTATAATTTATTAAGTGTACATGTATTTAGTTGATAAAAATGGAAATAATAAGAAACCTGTCACTGAAAAATTCTTAGTTATACCAAGGCTTGTCTAACCAGCTCGAACTATTCCAAGCCCTGAACAATTCCATACGACAGGACATTGAAGGGAAAATTTGAAAATCAAAAGTACTTCCTCTTTTATATACCACATAAAAGGGGAGATTTTAAAGTTTAGGGGAATAACTTTGTTTTTCTTTCAGAATTCCACGGAGAAACATATCATTTTTTACTTTGAAAAATGGTAAATTTTGGTAAAATTTTTTGCCAAAATGTTAAAATTACCTTTTCTATTTCAAACTGAGTTGTTCCTCTATTTAAATTCTGCAAATTTGTTTCCCATGGGTTATTTTGAATCATTATTGCCATGGTTCAGAAATATAAAACATTTGAGTGCTTTAAAAAAAAAAATGTGTCTATCTAGTATCTACAGTGTAAATGTCACTGCATGTCACGCCGTTACGAAAAATCAATATTTTTTCCATAAAATTTCCATTTCTTGTTCAATATCCATACAAAGTCAGTTTCAATTGATTTTCATGCCAATCTTAATTTCTGAACCTGTTTTAGTAAAATTACATTTATTAGCTTTTTCCTCCAAATTGAAATGTGTCACGCCGTTACACGTAACGGCGTGACATTTTGTCTTGTAAGTTTTACTACCATCCAAACCTTGGAAAAAATAAACAAAACTATGTGAATTTTATTGTCTAGTGATAAAAATCCTATATTTCATCAAAAATATATGATTTTGGATCCAATACAATAGAATACTAGTGTACCAGAGACACTGCCTTTGTGGCAATATTTGGGATTTTTGGTTTTGTGTAGTCCCATTATATTCAAATCTACGTATGCACACATGTCACAAATTACTCTGTATGTCTATGAGGAAACATTTAGTAAAGGATTCTGTTTTGTGGGTTTGGAGTCAAATGCTAATTTTTATGGGGTCGTTGTACATGAATGAAAATCATTCTCTGATAGTATTGCTTTTAACTAGTTTAAGATAACAGTATAAACGGTGTTACGATGTCACACCGTTACACTAAAATGTCACGCCTCGCCGTTACACTGATTGAAACTTAAGTTAGAGAATACAGCTTATCGTAAAAAGAATTGTTACTTCTATGACTGATAATGTCATTACTCAGCTTTCACCATAAAAATTATGGTGGTAACCTGGACTGAATTCTTTCATGAGAACACACATTTGAAGAAATGTTCAACCCTCTCAGGAATCATGTCTTTTGGCTGTCACGCCGTTACGCCGCCTTAAATTACTTAATTATTAAAAAAAAAACTGAACTATTTTCTCATCTGATATATTGTACAGATAAACTATACCAAATGGTACTGGTATGGGTAGAATGATCAGTCCTACAAAGTATCTGTGGTTGTGAGGAAAAGATGAAAGTGCGTTTTTTTTTCCTGCTATGCCGTTACCGTGTGGAATTGCCCATATTATCCTATTTTTTTTTTGATAGTGTTGTGACAAAATTTTAGGTTTTGATGTGGTAAATGAATGTCGATGTGATGTGCAAATTTGAGAACAAAATGCCACCCTTTTTTAGTGATGTTATATCTGCGTACTTTGCTGTTAAAAAAAAACTAAACTAAGAAAATAAACGTCTAAATAGTAGTTTTGAAATACATGAAATCATTATTATGGCTGAATACAAATTCCAGATTTGATGGTAAATTGTCTATCAAACCTTTAATTTGAGCTGTCGTATATTACACTGCACAGGACTTCTCAGCACACAAAATATTAAAAGTAAACTTATTTTTCCGTGACGGAAGATAATTACATGACACTGCAGTTCTTCTGGAAGCGTTATACCGAACAGTGGTTAATACAACTAAAATTAATGTTTACGTCTGTTTAAGTCTTAAAAAACAACAACAATGATTTACATTTCGTTAAAAAATATTTAACAAACCATCAAATTATGCATATCTACAACGAAATTTGAAAATATAGCTCTGAACCATCTAGAGCAGAGAGATTTTCAAAATAAAACTTTGAACATTGGAAGTATTAACCTTTCAAGGAAAGATATTTGTAGAGGACATTTATTTTAGATTTAAAAATGCATGAGACTTCGTTTGATGTAAATTGGATTTTAAGTCATGTATGATTATCATACATTGATATTTTTACCGACACCGGCCCCATGATTTGCTTAAATGAAAGATTACTGAAGCAATTTATGGCCCCACTGCCGGAAAATGGCTAATATTGTTCAGGTTTTTCTTTTTAACTATTTTGAAGTAATGTCTTGGAAATATACTGCATAATTAATTCAGGGGTTCTGCAGACAATAGACACATTTGATTTCAGACTTCCGTTTTTTTTCGGGTTTCCATTTAAAATAAAAACAATGAACTTAATCAGCAATTATACAATTATTTTCAATTTTCAATTATCATTGTACATTTATGCGTTGGTGCGAACAACAAAAACAGTAAAAAAAAAGTATAAATACAAATTATAAAGAAACTATGAGATAGTAAGGTAAGCAACATTAAAATATTTTTTTTAGAAGCTTCGAGAAATGGAATAATGTTCTGAATTAATTGTAATTTTTTTTTGTCAGCTGTAATGTTTATGTCCCTACTTGCTTGTATGAAAAACACACGGAAATAAAGTATCCTGTTTCCAAACCCTCAATTTCTTTTAACATGGTTTTGCAGAACACTTTACTTTCAATTGATGAAGTGATTACACGTTCTGTCCGCAATATGCTATTTTGCCGTGATATCGGTACATTGCGGAAATGTTGACATCTAACGTAGATCCACAACCCCATGCCCAACATGTTCCTTCGAATCACACAATGTGTAACGAAGCATCCATTTATTATCAAAACGACTCCATGGAAAAAACAGAACAACAACAACAACAACAACAACAACAACAACAAAATATCCCTTACCAGGGACGTTCGCTTACGCATACTACCTTAGGGACCTCCCACGAAATACGCGCTGCATAGACTTTGCACGTGTTTTAAGCGTATCCCCAAAAATAAATTACGAAACTCCCTGCCCTTACAATGCCTGCGCGCTATAGCCATAGAGATATGTATCTCTATGGCTATAGCATACGTTTGCGCGTAATACGCCTCTTTCCATATCCCATGGATATGGAAAGAGCTATCAACACAATCGTCTAGATTTGCTTAGACTAAAAGAGTATTCCGAGCTACATAGCCTAGTATCTGATTCTTAGTAATTGACCAAATATTTATCTTTCTCTTAAAAAAAAACACACTGTTGGCTGGTAGATCGAAGGTAACCGATCTTCCACTTAACATTTTTTTACTGCAACTATGAAAATTTCTATTGAATATGCTTGTGCTACTCAAATTCAATTCACTTTAAACAAAACATATGAAATCAAGACAACGATAAATGAAGAAAAATAAACATTTTGTAAAAATGCAAAAAAAGGCTTGTTTTTATTAATCAATCAGATGAAACATGAATCCACAATTAGAACCACTCAAGGCTTTGTCCGCGTGGCCCCCTCATATAGGCCTATATAATCCATTATGCTTCGTTGTCAAACAGGCAAGAACTATAAAACTAAATCAGGAACAACATAAAAGTTAACTGACTTACCCCTCCATTTCCGAAAATGTTAATAAGTGGTTAGATCAATCGTTGTGAGAAACATTAGCAAGTGACTTTTTAACTTGAGTCTATGAGTACTTCGGTAGACGAATTTGAGATGAATTTGGCCAAAGAAATTCAAAGTACTTGGGCTCCAGTGTGTCAAAATTGAGTCCGGTGCCAATGGGTTCTTAGTTGTCCCATGCCATGCCTACATCACTAGTTTTCAGGACCATTGGGGTATCTAATGTCGCTGAAGTCGCAAACAAATAAGGACAATTTCCAGACAAAGGTTAAACTTTGACAGGTATTGATTTCCTAATTTGACTCAAGCCCCTGCCCGGGTGGGTCGCTTCTCCACACGGCCTCCTGCTACGCACCCGCGTCAGAAAAAGCGTCGTAAAGTGGTCTCTTTTCCAGCATTCGGACGTCGTCGACGTCTTGTGCGAAAAAGGGTTGCTTTTTTCAGCCACAATTCGGCGGCAAATCGCCGCTTAGGGTGCCTTTTCTCACATGTCACGCCTTTTCGGGTTGCTAATTTGGTTATGTAGATTACGCCATGTAAGGGCGTGCAAATTTTAGTTAGTTTATATCTATTACGCCATTAGAGGCTTCATTTTTCCATCACGACGCGTACGTCGAAGCGTTAACGGGGGTCCGCGCCGCGCCGCCAAAGCACGCAATCGATAAGATCCGATAGTAAACCGATTGTGAACCGGATCGATCAGAATCAGCTGATTCTGACATGGTAGACGCAATCACAAAGGCTTTCGTAATTAGTTACGGAGACGAATTTGTTATGCCCTTCATTTTAGACTTGCTGTCAAAACACTACACGGTAGTGGAATTTATTTGAACTTTCTGAGAGAAAGGATTTTGCTCTACACTCGAGTAAAGAAGGAAGAATTGGAGTCGAATGCAGCACTCGCATGCTCGATACATGTATGTATTGTATGTCTACGGTCCCACATATTGGTATTCGCGTAAGTGACTGTGTGCGATGGCAACTGGTCGAATGCTTGGATTAGAATTATTTGAGAGATTTAGACAAGCATCTGAACTGTATAAATCTCAAAGTGAAGCACAAGTGAATGCTCTGGTTTATTCAATGGGTGATCAAACCGATTCTGATATTCTTGCTGCATTCAAATTAGATCTAAGTGATGATGAACAGCAGAAACAGTCCTGAGCTGACAGTGCAGTACCAGTGCCAGTTTGACTTTGATAAACATTTGGTGAAAAAGCACAATATGATCTCTGAATATGTTCAATCAGAGAAAACAGAAGGAAGTGAAATCTGTTGGTAGTTTCATTACACACATAGTTTAAGCGAACACTGCAACCCCAGGTCGCAACCAGTTCAGCTAGATCCAGAATATCCAAATATCAAAGAACTGCATGACTGCGACAGGCATTACAGATCTCAGCAAACCGAGAGCACCATCGAGTCACACACCTTCTAGAGTGTCACCAGGGGAGGAAGTAATTTATGGCACTGAGAGTTAATGCAACCAGTACAACAATCATTGGCAGAGGAAAAACACCTCGATCCTACAGTCATAGCTTCAACTGCAAGAGGGACACTCTAATATAATTGACACGCTTTTGTCCACAGCACCTTGAGTGTGAACATCTAAGTCAAGACAACGGAGATTGTGAAATGCAAACCTACTGATTTTCCGCTACTTTAGTATGATATGAAAACTCTTGAGAGAGATGGGAACCAGCAGCAATCTCCACCGATTTCTCAAAGGAGACAGTATTATCAAATGGCCAGTGGAAGAACCTCTAAGACATTAAAAAAAGTAAAGCAAATTGGGACTGGCTTTGAAAACATTTAATAGGATTTTGAACAACGGTAAAATAAAAAAGGTCAAAGTAGCCATATGGACTAAAAAGAATAATGGATACAATAAAAGTAAATTTTGATCAAAGTACTTTTGGAACTTGAATTTGGACATTTAAAGACTCTATAGTTTGACAATACATATAATTAAAAAATGGAAAATATTATTCTGGACTCTAACTGCAAATAATGAAATCCATTGAAGATGCTACGTAGTGATCCTAGAAAGGAGGATGTCGTATAATAATGCAATCGATCCGAATTGATAGTAAACCGATTATGAACAGGAGCTGAATAAAGACACACCTGCATACCTAAACGGAGAAGTTTGCTGTGCCCTTCATTTTAGACATGCTGTCAAAATTCTACAAAAGTGACCCCAAGGAACAGTAGAATGGTAAAAAATTAATAGTGCATTCCCTTGCTAGTCTCTTAGTACACCTGGGGGGTGTTTCACTAAGCCCTGAAATCAATTTCAGCTTAAAATCGATTTTGTGAAACAGCAGGATGGAATCGATTTTAGCGCGGAATTGATTTCAGACGCTAAAATCGATTTTTAGGTAAAAATCGATTTTAGTTAGTGAAACACCCCCCAGGTTATGCAATCTTACTGTGCATGAATTGAAGAGACTATGCTCAGCTCTCTCATGTGTGCCTACTGTTAAATGTGTGCGTGCACAGCTATAGCAAGGAGGTATTAGGCAAGTTAATTTCACTGTTTACGCCACTTAGGGTATCAAATTAGTGGATTTCTATGTTCACGCCTTTTAGGGTATCAGAATTGGTGGATTTCCCTGTTTACGCCACTTAGGGTGGCTTTTTTCATGTGTTACATATTTGGTTATGTACGTTACGCCATTTAGGGTCCATTTCTGAGGTTGTCGGACACGGGTGGGATACAGGCCGTGTGGAGAGCGACCCCCCCGGGGCCCCTGCTCTCACAAAGTTACTGGTTGTTTCTAACATAGCTATAACAGAACCATCAAAAGCAAGAATACTGAGTAGTTAGATCTAATGAAAGTAATGACATTCTGTACTGTTTCCACACTCGCGATTTCTGTTTGCATTTATATTTTGCTGTCCACTTTCACTTCATGAGTTATGACGTGATTACTCTTTCTGCCTGCACTGCGATATTTTGCCGTGAAAATACCGGTGAAAATATCGGCACATTGCCGAAACGTTCACATCTAACGTAGATATCAAAACCCATGTCATTAATAATTAGTTGCAAAGCATGGAATTATTATCAAAACGAGTCGCTGAGTCCCAGTTTGTAATCATTGGCTTTGTCTTTTGAAAAAAAATGACAAAAAAGTAAACACGGATCTTGCCTAACTAAATGCGCGAGCTGTATGCGCGCGCGCTGCGCTAGCGTACGAAAATACGCCTTTTTCCATAGCAACTTCACGCGCGTGCGCTATCAACACAATTTATCTAGCTTTACAAGCTGAGTATTCCGAGCTATCTGACTCCCATTAATTGACCTAAAATTTATCTTTTTTCTTGACTGAGAAGCAGCATACCAGGTAGGTAGTTAAAGGGGGTTACCTTTTGCAAATGGGAATGTGTGTATTAGCCATGGTTTAATGTTTGTGTAATCGGTAAAACTCAAACCAATATTGAATGTCGGTGACGTTACGTTACTCAACTTAAGATTAATGAAGGTCACTTTCACTTCAGTTACACACGTACACAGCATGAACGTTAGACTCGGCGGTCTAACTGTTAGTATTACAACTTAACGTAAGACTAACGTTATCTAGAGTCTAGCTTGACAGCAGTTCTTTAGAAAATATTTTGTAGACCT
>JZLH01S0453523.1:0-13483 GCA_001188425.1 Eucidaris tribuloides | reverse complement strand
TAATGCGAGAGCACAGACCAACTGATGACCTAATACTACGGCAAGTATGCTGGCAGTGGAATCAATAAAACAGTATTGGATACGAGTTACAATAAAAGTTAACGTGTTCACGTGAAAGGTTTAAGTATTTTATATGATGGTTAAACAGCATATCTTTACAGATTGTGTTAATGAATTATTAACGGAAAATTTACAGTCTCGGAGGATAAAGAATTATCTCTTCTCTGGCTATTTTGAGCAAATTAGGGTATATACCAGTTGACAAAGAGAGGTTGAAAATGTGGACTAATGGGGTCAAAATAAAATTGATTATTTTCTTCACAAGATTTGAACTAATTTCATCATGGCCCGTTGCATAGCTATTCTTCAGTGATTTAGTTATCTTCAATATCTCTGTTGCATCAACGGGATGAAGAAAAATAGTTTTATGAAATAGATTTATCATGAACTGTGTAAAATTTGTTCCAGTTTTATTAATTTTTCTTGCCTGATTGGGACCCACTCCTGCAAAATATTCATTAGAATGAATACATTTTGAGCAATTGGAAGCGAGATGAACAAACAGGTTCACGCACGGCTGACTTCACACAATGTCTTGCTCAGGCACAAAAACAGGCTCCGAATTATGTTCGCGAGGAAATTTCTTGGTTGCTGGCTGCCAAATCCAGAAAACAGGGTTAATGAATGCATTTTGGAAAATTTCTGAAAACAAGCATCTTTTCAAATTGTCTTTTCTCACTAATGCATCGCTTATTTTTCACAAATCATATGAGAGAAGATAAAATCGGTCTTTCCATGATGTCCTTCAATGTCGAAGATATTCTGAATTCATTCAAGCATGACAGTTTGAATTTCAAATTTGTTCCTTCTTAATGTCTTCGCTCAGCCATGCGCGAATGGGAATCTCTGTCACCGGTATCAAATTAAAGAAGGAAAAAATATGCTTTCCAACCATGTACGATTTCTTTTCAAATTTGTTATTAATATAATTATAAAAGTATCTTCATCAATCTCGGTTTCCTTTTTTTCTGGGACGCACTGTATATTGAGTAAGTAAAGGTTTTTGTTTTAGATTTCGTTTAAAAGTATTTACAGAGGGACTTATGTAAGGGAGTATAAGGCAGTAGTATAAACTTTGGAGTACATTCTTGGGAAATAAACAGTGGAGTCAATAAATTATGCCAATATTTTGGGCAATTTTGTTTTCTACTTCTTGGATATGCGGTTTCCATGCTAAAAGACTATCAATAGTATACAAACACAGAAGAATGTTATTTTTTCAACCCGAGGAATAACCGCATCATTTAGTCTTATTCCATATTTATGAAATTACACTTCTTGGCATTTACAGATAGTTGATTGGGCTCGAAACCATTCTCAAACACTCTTTAATTTTTTATTTGCTATATTGTATAGAGAGCTAATATCAGCGTCAGAGTAAAGTATGTTTATATCATCTGCATGCAAGGCAAAAGATAATTCAATTCAGAAGCAGATTTATAAATATTTACGTATATCAAAAACAAAAGTGGACCCAACAATGATCCTTGACGTATACCGTACAAGATTTCATTGAATTCTGACCTTTGAAACCAGTCATGAGCTACTCCCCGAACATTGTAGTAGGTTAGTTTTGATAATGAAATATCATGATAAATTGTATCAAATGCATGCGATAAATCATTCAAAATACCTATTGTTCAAGAACATCGATTATCTTATTACTTAGGTCCTTCAGTGTCATGTATGTTGAGTAACCTTTCCGAAATCCATATTGGTGTTTGGTAAGAATGTTGTGTTTGTTTAGAAATCCAATCGTTCGTCTGTATAGGCCTACTATTTGTTCCAGTAACTTTGAAAAAAAACCCTGAAAGAACAGAAATTGGTCTGTAATTGGTTAGCTCCCCCTTCTTCCCCTTCCCCTTCTTCCCAATTTCCAAAACGGGAGACACTGTAGCTAACTTTAACTTATTTGTTAATGTATTCCTTTTGTTAATAATAGATTAAAAATGTGGCATAACATCTCGCTTATTTGAGAAATGACAGCTTTAGTAACCCCTGGACTGAACTCATCCAGACCAGGCACGTTGTTATTTTGTAAAGACTTTACAATATCACAAATTTCTCTTTCCGTTGTGGGGTAGAAATATAGTGAATGTGGGTAATTGTCTGTAAGGAATTGGTAATAACTCACAGAGCTTCGAGGAATTTGTTTGTCCAAAGATGGCCCGATTTCAGTAAAAAAAAAACAATGTGAAAGGAATGACAATTTTTCTGGTATCATTTGTAACATTCCCATTACATTACAGTTCATTTTATAACTGCTCTTTTTTAACTTTTCTATTCAACAGCGAATTTATAAGTGACCAGGTGGCCTTTATACTTGATTTATATTGGTCAAATTTACCTCTATAATAATCAATTTTTGCTCTTCTGATCAGAGAATTTAATTCCTTCCTAAGCTGTTTATTCATTGGAAATTGAAGGATTATGTAAAAACCGTTTATACAACTATTTTTATATTTAATGGAGTTAAGACACTATCAGACATCCATGGTTTTAATTTGTCTATTCTTCTTTTTGGTTTGCAAAGAAGAAAATTAATTTTGTACAAAGCAGGAAGCTTCCCTTCAACTATGTTATAAGCCTCGTTAGGATCATCCGAATGCAAAAGATCACACCAATCTTTGTTTTGTAATTCGGTTTTGAAACGCTCTGTCCGTTCAGAATTTATTTCACGGTAGAAAAATTTGTTAGAAAATTTGGCAGCATAATTCTCATTGTTCATTTGTTGTTTAAAACGATTTGTATTAAAATATATATAAAAAAAATTAAATAATGGGGTCAGTATGACAATTCTCATCAAACCAGGCTTCAATGGGCATGATCTGAAAATATTGCCCTCTAAAGCCAACTCCTACTCGAAAATATAGGTCTGTAACTGCCACATGGTAATTGTACACTGTCAATATGGGTTATTCATTCAAAGTTTAGGGCTATAGAGCACCCAGAGCACAAACCTGGAATTATTAAAATTTTAGGAATATTAGCATCTCTACATTGGGAACATTTTGAAGGGCAGTGACATGATTGGAAGAAATAACTGGTTGAAAGACATACCAGTCTACACACCAGCCGGAGTGTATCTGTTGGCTAGAAGGATTTGTCGTGAATTTGTTTACTTAAAGGTTAGTGACATGATTGGGAGCACTTGAAAATGCCTCAAGAACCAAAGAGTTGTAATATATACCAACTATACACTAGCAGGAGTGGATCTCCCACCTGGGAGGATTTGTCTGTAATTTGTGTACTTGAGGAGAATCAAGTATAAACATTAGGAGTATTTAATTTTTTCCGGACGATAAAAATAAGCCCCATAGAGAGCCACAGAGCAGGTTTCCGTGCTACGAGTGATATTGACATTGTTTATTTAAGAATGAGTCAACGTTTGACTACAAGATTTTCACAAGAGAATCCTTGCATAGTTTACTTGATTCTAAAGTAGTTTCAGCCCAAGTTGATGACTACCCCCAATCATGTCATTTACCTTTAAAGCGGTCTCAAGCATGAGAATACTGCTTTTGAATTTTTCTCGTGCCCCGAGGGAAATTAATCCCATAGAAAAAAACGTAACAATTTTTTCCCAAGGCATACTAAAGGAATTTCTTAAAAATGAGTCAACTTTTGATTACAAAATGCTCAATGAAGATTCCTGGCACATTTTGCTTGGTTCTAGAAAAGTTCTAATTACCCCAAGCTGAGGACTACCTTAAAGCATGTGATTTACTTTTAAGATAAGTAAAATGTTGTCTCCGAATGAGGGTAACAGTGATTAAGTTTGTCCCTGTTATCCGAAATAATGACAAAGCAATAATAATAATAATAATAATAATAATAATAATAATAATGATAATGAGTTGGGCGTCGCCCCCTCCCCCGAAGTTTTTAGGGAAAAAATCCGAAAATCACTGTGTAATTGCTGTGTGATTTATAAAATTTAGTTTTTTTTAACATTTTGCCCCCTCCCCATTTAGAAACACTGCACATCTAGAGGAAAAATTTACAAGTAACGTTCTGTTAATCGTGTAGTATAAATGCTAGAACTGGAAGTGGTACATACACTTTAAAATGAGAGTAATATCTTATAAGGCAAAAACAAATAAAGACTATGATCTTTATACAGAGCTATAGGGCAATTTCGTCAAAATTTTCTATGAAACGTTCTCCGATTTTACTGAAACTTTAGGATAATATTAGTCTATACCCAAGAAAATTTCCCTGAGAGTTCCAAGTCGATCGGAAAAAAGGGTATTTTCCGTCCCACCCTACTAAATAAGGATCTTGCGATAAATTAATTGGTATAAACTGATAAAAAAAAGCATTATTGTGATTGTTGTCATGGTTCAATTTATTTTTTTTTCTCGATTTCGAAAATAAAATATTAGAAAGTTAACATCAAGTTTAAATTACATTGTTATAATTCTCCTAGCTTGTTGACCCAGTTACATAAAATACTCCAATAAATACATTTTGGGTATTGTGGAGATTTAAAAAAAAAATGTTCAATTACTCGGCATATATCACTTTTCACGTGATCATCTTCTGATACTTCTCTTCCCTTGATGATTGGATCAAAGTTGTGCAAAACATGCTTTAATATCTAAGGTGTTGTCCAACAGAGATACCAGATACGGTGTTGAATTTTACACCTTGGTGTTAAAGGTAATAGTTGTAGTATTTGAAGCAAACTTTTCGGTATTTAAAAGACCCACAATGTGGAAAGTGGAAAACATGCATCGAATTTCTATATTGGAAAACACCATGGTTGTTAAAGCCAGCACCCTTGGCGGCCTGCCGAGCATTATACACTTCGTAAGATACATAAGATAAGGGCTTCTCCATAAAAAACAAGTACCGCCGCTTGACAAACTCGCTACATTCTTTTCTCGAACCATGTCTGAATATATGCTGAAAACAAACTTCGTACAGCTCGCTGGAGGGATTCAGTTATTCAAATTTGGATTTTATTTTAGGAGGAACTGGAGCAATGATAATTTAATACTGAATTTGAAGAGGCGTTTAGCTGATATGACTACCAATAAAAGTTGGAATTTTGATGAACCTGGGTGGAGGTAAAACAGTTACCTCCACCCAGGTTCACATGACTGTCAGAGCTAGGGATGATATTGACGGAGACTGGGTATTTTGCAAGATCGAGTTTTACAATTGGCCTGTTGACCACCTATTTGGTGCTACTACAAGTGCAAATGTCCCATTGTGGTGTTCTCTGATCTGAATCATATGCTTAGTTTGGAAAGCATTGAATGAAATTATTGAAAGGATGATAAAAATCTAGTGTTAACTCATCTCACCTAGCTTCCAGTGTACACCATCCACAGTACGGGTCTCCATCACTCCCTCCATCAATACCGATACAATCTTCACAGGTTGTGTATTGACTGCAGTTAGCTATTGTCAACTTAAGTAACTATTGAAAAACAAAATGGGTTTTTATGAGCAATGTGCGAGTAATGTTAGAAATATTATTCATCACCTATGTACAATGTTAATCCTACCATTAATGCCAAGAAAAATCCTTACAACTAATCCCTTGCTGACTTAGGGTAAGAGTGTCGTTTTGTTTGATCTAATTTTTATCAATCTTTCAAAAAGTATGGTATTATCACACCAAGAAAAAAATTCTTTATTTGAAAGACCTAAATCGTTCATTAAAGGATTCCACTTTTGAGAAATTGCGTGTGTGTGTGTGTGTGTGTGTGTGTGTGTGTGTGTGTGTGTGTGTGTGTGTGTGTGTGTGTGTGTGTCTGTGTGTCTGTGTGTGTGTGTCTGTGTGTGTGTCTGTGTGTCGTGTGTGTGTGTGTGCGTGTGTGTGTGTGTGTGTGTGTGTGTGTGTGTGTGTGTGTATTTGCTTGTCAGTAGGTTTGATGTTGTTTTCTGATATGACTTTTTTAAAACAAGTATTGATGAAACAGAATACCCCTAAACTATCAACTTTATTAAAAAATGAGTTATGAATGCTAGGGAGAATAAAATGATGAGCATGACAAATAGATAAAGTAATAAAATAAGATAACTACCCGTGATCCACCATTTGATGTTATCGCCAGCATCATAATCTCCTCATCCTCCTGTAGAAACGTATCTCTTAAGACTGAGCCACTGCCAAGTGTTATGTTCTCATATAGACGAGCTGAAGACGATGATTCTAGATGAACCTGTAAGGTAGCATAAGATTATTGGAAAAAAGGGGGAAATTCCATTAAAATGGAAAAATGTTGATATCGTGATGATATAGTGGAACATCGGGAAGTGATTTCCGTTTCAGTAACCCTAGGAAACATGGCTGCACAAGACAGTTTTTGACTACAGCGGAGGGTTACTCCTCTGGTAGTCTCCTGCGTTTAACTCCCGACACAATCTAGATATCCGAACGCCAAGCTAGAGGCAGTAGGTGCCATTTTTATGACGATTTAGCTCTGATATGACCTTACCGAGAGTAGAACTCGCAATTTCCCAGTCGAAAGGCAGACTCTCTACTAACTGAGCCAACTCTCCCGGTCAAATGTTGGTATAATTCAGGTAAATTAAGCGTGCAAACCATATTTGAAGAAAATTATTTCAACATATTGGCTCAAAGTGTGGTACTGAAAGTTAACCTTGAATAAGTTTCCATTCCCAGCTCCAATAAAAGCCACGGTGTGTTGCCTCTCTACGGTGGTGATAATGGAGGTAGGAGTGGTGTCTGTGAAGTTGAGTAGAGGGGAAGACATCAGGGGAACCACAGCTCTGGGGTATCTGTATAAGGTGAAGTATTCCCTACTTGTACACTGGAAGGCTGCTGCGTCATGTCTGGATAGTGAAATTACCTATAAATGGAAGTACAGAATATCATTAGCTCAATTTATCATAATAATTACAAAATAGAAGTACTGTTGGAGTGTCATTTGAGAAGGTGAATAGAGGGAAAGCTATCACGTATATCAGATATACCACGCAACTGAGATATATTATGTACAATTTCCCCTCATTTTACTAACGACTTGAAGGATGCGTGTTGTCTGGATATACAATCCGTGGAAAAAATAAGAGTTTATCATTCATTAATTCTTTGCGCGCTAATGTTGCATCTGTGCACAATCGTACAATTAAATTGATCAATCTTGATAATTATTTTTCTGCTTCAATTTTGTTCAGAAGACACTGAAAAATAGCGAGTGTGCTTAACTAATATCCATAGGAAAAAAATATCATTTTCAATACCGCAATAAGGAAAGCAAAATTCAAAGAAAATGTGAAAAGAACAATTGTCATTATTGTGCCCTCAAAATAAATTCAGCGTGTAAAGAGTTAAAATCAGGGGCGTCACTAGAGGTGTGTGTGTGGTGGGGGGGGGGTTGGACACCCCTCATCCAGTCGGCGAAATAAAGGAAAGGGGAGAGGGAAAAGGGAAAAAAGTGAAAGAAAGGAAAGAAGAAAAGAGGGAAGGAAGAAAAAAGAGGAAGAGAGAAAGAAAAAGGACGGAAAAAAGAAAAAGAAAGGAAGAAAGAAAGAAAGGAAAGAAAGAAAGAAAGAAAGAAAGAAAGGAAAAATAAGAAAGGAAGGAAGAAGCAAAGAGTGAAAATGGGAAGAAAGAAATAAAGAAAACGTTTACCTCCAGTTATGATTACACCTTGTCATTGAACCAATGTGCATTTTGAATCGATTCATTTTGACTATTATTTCAATGTCTTTCACTCCATTTAAGAGTAGCTTGCGTGATATTACTTTAAACAGAGTTGGTGGATTTTAATCAGGGGCATCACTAGACCATGTTGAATGGAGGGGGGGGGCGTACATGATCAATTTGCCGACTAGCAAAAATGAAAATGCCAACTGTAACGGTTGTTCAAGGGGCGTAAACAGAGGCATCCATTTGTTTTCAGGAGGGGCGGGGGAGGGGGCAGTTCTGAGTGTTTTCGATCGTCCTCTACCTATATAGCCTAAATCTAAGTACCCACAGTTTTAAAAAAACTATATTTGATCTCGATTTGAAATGACACATACATTTTTCTTTGTTGCTGGTGTGCAAAAAGGTGTGGCGATTGATTGGTGATGAATTGGGAGGGCCTGGAAGGGGGCACGCCCCCCCCCCCGGCCAGAGAAAATTTGATATTTTTCGCCTTGAAAATATGTGTTTTCAGCTGCCAGTTTTGATAAAAGATTGCAGAATTGATATTACTCTTTTATGAAACACGTTTGGCAATTATTGATTGGCGGTAAATTGGGGAGGGTCTGGGAAAGGGATCCCCCTGCCAGGGTGAGAAATTTGACATTTCTGCCTTGAAAATATGTGTTGTTCAGCGCCAGTTTTGAAAAAGGAATACATAATTGATGTCTCTTTTTTATAAAAAAAAGTTGCGGTGATTGTTGATTGGTAATGAATAGGGGAGGGTTTGGGAGGGGGCTCCCCTCCCAGGGTGAGAAAATTTGATATTTCTGCCTTGAAAATGTGTGTTTTTCAGCGCCAGTTTTGAAAAGGAATGCATAATTGATGTCTCTTTTTTATGAAAAAGTTGCGGTGATTATTGATTGGTAATAAATAGGGGAGGGTCTGGGAGATGGCCCCCCTCCTAGGGTGAGAACATTTGACATTTTCGACTTGAAAATGTGTGTTTTAAGTGAGTGCCCATATTTAATTGAGGAATGCATAATTCATGTGTATTTTTAATGAGAAAGTTGCGGCCATTGTTGATTGGTGATGAATTGGGGAGGGTCTGGGAAGGGTCTGAGAAATTTGACATTTCTGCCTTGAAAATGTGTGTTTTCAGCGCCCATTTTTTTGTAAAGGATCTCCTTTTCAATGAAAAGTTTGCGGCGATTGTTGATTAATGATGAATTAGGAAGGGTCTGGGAGGGGTTTCCCCACCCCCGGGTGAGAAAATTTGACATTTTTGCTCCGAAAATGTATGTTTTCAGCCCCATTTTTGTGATGAAGGAATGCGTAATTAGCATTCTTTTCTTGTGCAAAGATTGTTGGCGAATGTTGTTTTGTGATAAATTGGGGAGGGTCTGGGAGCGGGTTCTTCTCCCAGGGTGAGAAAATTTGACATTTTCACCTATAAAATGTGTATTTTTAGCATCATTTCAGACCAAAGAATGCATAATATTACCAAAGTACACTGCCTTAAGAAACGGGACGTCTCTCGGAGTGGTGAGAAAATGTTCACTCATCACATTAAAAACACTTGTTTTAATCTCTTTTTAGACAAACCCTGCATACGCACACTGATTAAAATGTTTAGGGACTGTTTTTTTTTTTTGCCACTCGCCGAGAATGCCCATATTGTGCATTAGGCTAATAACGTTTACAGTGTCACTTTGCCAACTGAATTGTGTGTCTTGCCAAGTGGCATTTTCCAGTCAGAGTTTTGCCGGTGACAAAATGAGTTTCAAATTTGATCATCCAACTGTTTTACAAGTGATATTGCCTGCTGCTTCTGTTCAATATTTTTGCCGACTCCTGTACATTTTTTGATACTAATAATATACACTTGCACTCAGAGTGTTGACACGGGGTGGCTTGTCATTTGTTTTACTCCTCCCTCCCTTTTTGCCTTCCTTTTCTTTCTTTCTTGTTTTCTTTTTTTTTGTCTGTTTATTTTGTTTCTTTCGCTCCTTTTTCCTTCATACCTTCCTTCCTCTTTTCGTTTCTTTAAAGAAAAATCGCAATCTGAATTCATATTTTGACAACGATAAAATTGACCAAGTTAATTTCATTAATTTTCTTGGTGTTATAATTGGCAACCGGTTATCTTGGAAAAATCACGTCCAATCGCTTTGTAATAAAACAAGTGTTAATATCGTAGTTATATATAAATTGCAACAAGTTTACCAGTAAAATCACTGCAAACATTATATTTTTCTATTGTATTACCTACCCTATCTTATTGTAATTTAATTTGGGGAAGGGCTCACAAGACGATGCTTAATCTCTTGCTTATTTTACAAAAGAAAGCAATCAGAATATGCTGCAATGAACATTTTAGAGCACATACTTCACCACTTTTAAAACCAATGCGCACTTTCAAATTATTAGATGATATTTCATTACGAACTACTTTATTTATGTACAAATTCAAGTATAATATTTTACCAGGGGCTTTTATCGATTATTTTAGAATTTATTCTGATATCCATAATGCAATTTAAATACAAGGGTAATTACTATTTACCAAAATATAGGACTTCATTTTTACAAAATCATTCTATCAAATATCAAGGTGCAATATTGTGGAATTCGTCAGAAACTTCAATCAAATATGCAACTAAGTACTCTATATTTAAATATTCTTATAAGAATTTCATTATTAATAGTTATTAAGTTTATCGTATCTTATGTGACTTAATGTCAGAATCTTAGATTTGATTCGTTCTGTGATGTTTTATGTTTCGTTTTGTTTAATTTTTGTTTTCTGTGTGTATTATAATAATGTTTTACATAATGTGTATGTGTTGGGGGTTGCCTAAACGAAGTGTATGCTTCTTGGGGAAAGTTCCTTGTACTCATTGTAATTGTAATTTTTTTGACTTTGATTTGTATATTCGAAATGAATGTTTGATTTGATTTGATTTGATTTGATTCCTGAAGTTAATACAAGTGGTGAACGTCTTATCCCCTTACAGTCCAAGTATAGTTTTGGTAATGGTAAAAAATTCTTTATTATTCTGTTCTCAAACAGACCTATATAATCTATTAACATATCCTGGAAATTGCTTGCCCTGAAACTATCCAATTTTTGAAAAATTACTCTAAATGTAAAATGTTTCGGGGGGGGGGAGACGCCACGATTTTCCATAGGTAATGTACATACCGCTACATGTTCTCCTATGATTTAAACCTGGCAATTTGTCAATAGAAACAATTTTCAGTGGGTTTTATATTGTTTTCTGATGTCTGGGGTGACAAAAGAATGCTTTGTTTAATGATTGACAAAAAAATTGTCTGATCGACCAAAATATATATTACTTGGGCTTTAGGTTTCAACGTGTAGCATGTTGTTTTAAAGTGCATACGCGCAAACTCAACCACATATAATCACACAATAATAGCATGCGTACGTGTGATCTCGCTCGCGCACATACACATGTATAAGTACCCTCCAACAAACACACATACAACACACCCTCACAATCACACAATGCTCAATGTTTAAGATGAGGCTTGAATGATTGAAAGCAATATAAAACAACTTTTTTTTTCGTTTCAGCTAAGAGCTTGTAAGGTACTTATCTTGGGAAAAACAAAACCCTTTGCTGTTGAGGGTCTTATCCAAGAATATAGGCCTCTTTAGATTGAGTATCTACCTTACGTCCTATCAAAAGAGCCCAACATGTCGTAAAATGTTTGCGATTATGATTGTATACAAACAAGTAAGCATGACTTCTACTAACTACTACTAGCTGCTGCCACTCCCAAAACGAAATTCCAATTGAATAACAATTGAAGATCCCAATTTGAAAATCCCAATTGAAATACCAATTGAGTATATGAAAAATGAAACAATGGGTACCAATTGAAACCTATCGGCAATTGGTCCCAATTGAATCCAATTGGAAATGGTCCCCATTGAACCCAATTGGTAATTAGTTCCCATTGAACCCAATTGCCAATTGATTCCCATTGACCCCAATTAGTAACTGGTCCCAATTGACCCCAATTGGAAATCGGTCCCCATTGAAACCAATGGGTAATTGATCCATGAAAACTTTTAGACAGCAAAGTCTCAAGTGGACCTCGTTCATTTCACTTCCTACTACTAAATATTGGTAGTATTGAGCTCTTTCTTGAGTGCATTGGTGGTACCCACCTTCAATATAAGCTCATAAGAAGAATTTCAATTGGTTTCAATTGGAAATTTCGTCCTGGGCTACTACTACTACTACTACTACTACTACTACTACTCCTACTACTGCTACTATTACTATTACTATTACTAGACTTAAACTTTTACTATATCTCGTACTTCTACAACTATAAGAAGTAATATTACTAGTGATAGTAGTAGTAATAAGAGTAGTGGTAGTAGTAGCCGCAGCAGTAGAAGTAGCCATGGTAGCAGTAGCATCTAAACGTTACATTTCAAAATATGCAATAGGAAAACTAAAACATACCCCACCGCACCGACTGTCATCCAAATAGTCATTCACTGCTCCATAGCTACTACCAGCATTGCCGTTAATACACCCATATACAGCATCAAGGAATCTCTCTTGGATATCATTCATCGTATACAGACACAGAGCAGACTCCTCACGTGATGTATTTCCTTTAGTGAACACAGCATACAGGATGTCATCATCAGGATTGATACCCAAGGAGTCAGCTAGCTGTGATCCTGCAGGACCAATATGAGCCGCTTGGATCACGTTGTACGATCCAGACTGACCACAGTAAAGGTCTATCTCTGTATAAGAGTCCAGATTATCATCAGTAGAATTGGGACATATACGGCCAACTTTAGTGCTGACTAGATTGGACCAAGTCATTCTCTGAATCATGTAGTAAATATATCCGTGCCATTTTAACGCGAGTAAAAATATGTTCCTATGATGCCTGTAGCTTCCCCGAACTTGTTGCTGCGACGTCAGATCTGTTAAACGATGTTTTGTTAAAGGTTCATATTCGATACCAAGACTGACTGCACTGTCGAAGCTGACACCAGTAAATAAATACAAGTCAACATTCCTGCTACCGCGATTATTTAATCCTAAGGCAACGACTCCTACTGTGGGCAGATCTGCAGTTGTCACAACATTTTCAAAATCATATCTGTCATATTTCGTCACATTCTCTGAGATGTCAGTCAAGCTCCTCATCTCACAGAATCCATCACATCCACCACAAGTGATAAGTCTATCAACAGGTGGTGGAGCTACAGCCAGGATTCGATTGTAGTTAGTGTTATCTGCATGATTACCAGTACATTCTCCTGCATCGACAGTCTGTTTAAGAGTCAAATTTAAATCAAGTTGATAGAGGGTTTCTACAGCTCCAATGTAGATATCGCCGGTGATATTGTTGATGGTGATGTGGTTGAATGGAAGGGTGGGATCAGGACTGGTGAATGACGTCACTAGGTAGGATGAGAGAGGGGCTGAATTGGTACCGCATATCAGTAGCATTCCACAAAGCACCCCTAACATGAACCGTGTGTAACTACCCAGCGATAGATCTAAGGTGACAGTTTTGCTGAACATAATGGCTGATACGCGGTTTCTGAAATCAAAATTGGTGAAATACGAGTAAATTTCATAGCTAGATGTTTATCTAGCCGTCACCAAGAAATAACCACTTTATTACAATTTAATATAATCTTCCTTTGTACACAGAAAAATACCTAACTCTCTCAGGTTTTGTGTCACTCTATGAAACACAATAGTCTCACTTGTTAGAAATATGTGTATAAAATTAAAGATCCGCAAT
>JZLH01S0453457.1:9854-28240 GCA_001188425.1 Eucidaris tribuloides | reverse complement strand
GTAGGGAGGGGCAGGGAAAACCCGGTGTATCAATGAATCAATGAATGATTGATTGATTGAATGGACGAACGAATGAATGAATAATGGATGAATGAAATTAATGAACGAACGAACGAAAACTTGGAAGGCCAAGGAAAATATTGCTTGGTAAAATATTATTGATGGGTCATCCAACATAATCTCAACTTGCAGCAGACTGACGGAAGGGGCGTGGTCATCATAGTCACCAGCTCGAACCACGATGGACCAAACTCAGTTTTTAAGAATATTTCTTCATTTTAGGCAATTATTCTTCCACTGGAACTGATCATAATCGTCTTAAAGTTATACAAAGTATGCGAATGATAATTGTTTCTCAGTATCTACATTACGATTTTAAAGAAATTTCATTGTCCTTTTATATAAATCAAGAAATATTATATTCTTCCGGATAATCGTAATGCTTGATAGCTCTGTAAACGTACAAATGATTCATGGACATTTCCTTCCCACGTAAGATGAACTTACTTTTTAGATAGAATGTTTATTCTACATGAAAATTATTCTGTGAACAATATCTCCAAAATATGACTTCCATGGAAATCTCTTATTACTCCTAATCGTCTTTATTTTTAGCAGTGAGTAACTAATGTAGACTTTATTCGAGTCGGTATCTTGCAGACTACGCATCACCCGTAACGGCCATCCATTACGTTTCGTAGTTCGTTCGCAGTAGTGTCTGTGGTGACAGTCTATCTATCATTAACTTAAATAGAAACACACCCTGTGCAGTCTGCATACATATCCCAGATCAAGGCATTCCAAAAGCTGACTTAAACTGAAGAAAATAGTTGCTTAAAATGGCTTATCAAGGATACGGTGGTCCTCCAGGACAGGTAATGTATACTATTTTCAGAAATAGACCTAAGATTTATTTGTAATGGTATTATTGGTACCAATTTTTGATTTGACAGGGATGCATATTCAGACTGTATGTAGCTGCTGCGCCCTGCCTACGACTCTCCGGCCGCCTGTACGCCCGTTGTGCTGGCCTGGCCGCCCGCCGGCCGCTCCGCCTGCTGTGTGGTGCTGCGATGAGGATTCGAGTTTCAGATGAAATATGAGCAGATGACATGTGCTCTTCATTCTTAGTTTGAGTGGTTCAGCAGCTAGTTTTGACTTATCATGACATAGTTCATTTTGAGTTTTATTTAGTCTAATTATGCTCAACTACTACTAGCAGACTAGTGTTTTTTTGGTCAGATCGGACTCGCTTCTTCTTCTTCTTGAAGTTCTTCTTCCTGTCTTCTTAGAATACTGCCCAACAAAAGATAGAGGAACCAACCGGGCAGGTGTGTGGTGTGATGATGGTGAAAGCGCCGAGGGAGAAGAACTAATTTTGGGTGCTTTGCTTGCTGTCAAAATGTTTTTTGGGCTGCGAATTTGAACTTGTCTTTATCCTGGATTGACTTTCATGACTTTACAGAGTTGGGTAGCAGACTCGACTTCAAGTTCAGTAAACTGAATTTGTGTGAAAACGAGATGCTATACAAGCTCTTAATCTTGGACGGTCATACACAGCCAAATTTCAGCATCTCTATTCTCTGCTTTGCTACACAATTTTTATATTTTTATTTGTTATTAATATTATTACTATTTTATTTATTTATTTTTTTTTGGGGGGGGGAGGGGGTCAAAGACTATTCCCCCTCAGGGCATACAGTGTAGCTAGGACAACTCCCTTGACGACGACTCCCACCTGACAGATTCCCCAAGAGAACAACTCCCCCATACTTAGGACAAGTTTCCTGGAGGACAACTCCCCCAAGGCCAGGACAACTGCCCCAAAAGACAACCTTCCTAGAGGAGTCAACAGTGTTTCCGGTATTAAAAAAAAAAAGAATTGTTCTTGGGGGAGTTGTCCTCATGGGTAGTTGTTTTCTGAGGAAGACGTGGAACGTTGTATTCAGGGGGAGGGGGGACTTGTCTTCCTGGGGAATTGTCCTCTGTAGAAGATGTTCTTCGGGCAAATTGTCCTCTTGGGGAGTTGTTGGATGGGAGTGGTTCCTGAGGGAGTTGTGTTCTGGGGGATTTGTCCTGATTTAATTTTTTTTTTCATTTGTCATGCAGCAACCACCTGGGCAGTACGGTAGTGCTCCTCCACAACAAGGGGCACCTCCACCGGGAGGGGCAGCCCCCTATGGTGCACCCCCACCGGGTGGGGCTCCCTATGGTGCCCCTCCCCAGGGGGCAGCTCCATACGGTGCCCCACCTGGAGGGGCACCTCAGTACGGTTCAGCGCCACCACAGGGATACGCAGGACAAGGGTACAGACCACAGGCGCCACCCCAACAAGGGTACCCAGGCCAGGCACCGCCACAGCAAGGGTACCAGGGCCAACCACCACAGGGGTACAACCCAGCACAGTATGGCCAACAACCAGGTAAAAACAGAAAACACCCCACCACCACCACCACCAACACTCGACTACACATTTGTGGGCAATCTCACAATAGATCCATAGTGCATTACCCTCCATACAGTTTAGAATGATTTATGAGAAAAAAATTACTCTACCTACAGTGTATCAGTCTATTTGTGGTTGTATCTTCATCTGGCCATCCTGGTAATATGATTTAGCTTGACCAAAATTTTGAGTCAAATAGAAATATAATACGTTGAATACTACTTTAAAATGTTTAACAACAAGAAGTTAAAGAAACAAAACACACCCACACATGCACACGTATAATGATATGATTATTTCTATATCAGATGATTCAAACTACGGATAATGAAATGATCACAAACTATTTGTTCTCCTTTTTTTTTTGGGGGGGGGGTTGGTATTCAGGAAAATTCCATCTCATTTCATCTGTACCTTACTATCTTGCCAGATACATGTACACTGTACAGCCACAGAACACGAAGTAAACAGCTAACCCGAGTACACTCTGCAGGTTAAGTCCAGCATGAACCATGCTTTTACTTTGCATTGCTTTATGAATTGAAATAATTGGAGAGTCAGCCATGCGGTACATTTACTGTATGTTGTTTGCACTTTGCAGTATCTCATGCACACTGTATGAACTCTGCCATGTTGATAACCCAGTGCAGTGCGTCATATTTGCGGCATTGTTTGAACAGTAAATACACATGTACAAGCGACGCGCCTTGAGGTATACAATATCCATTCAGAAATATTAATGATTAGCTACAAAGTAAACATTCACAATATGTTGTAAACTTGTACACATAAAGGATCGTACACATTTTAAGACAGAGCATATAGGTAAAGGTGTTGGTTTACACTCCAGAATCAGTGCCTTTAAGTTGCTCTCTCAAGACTTGGGTGGATTTTCTTTGTTAAATACCTGTTTTATTGAAAAGTGTTTCGGTATTGTTGGTATTTCACCAAAGTCAGTGATTGATGAATATTATGGTGCATTTGTTTGTTCAGGAGTAAGGTCACTATAACTAGATGTATATACAGTTTATAGTACTTGTGTTACTTTCAGTTTCCATTCATATTCACATAGATTGACATCAATTTAGTTGAGGGGAGTGTTGTGATAATGTCATAACCATTTCCATGAAAAGGTTATCACTTTGATAAGCACCTTGATTGAAATGAGAAAAAAGGAAATCAAGATTAAATTACTACTTGGAATTTGTAATGAAAGCTTAGAGTGCATGCATATTGACCCATATTCTGATGCTAGGTTTAACTTTAAAGGGCAGTGATGTGATCGGGAGAAGTAAAAAATGCCTCAAGAACCAAGAAACAAATTTACAGCTACATGTACATGTACATGTAGGGTGCATACTCAGGCTTGTCTAGAATTGGTGGTATTGACTATTTGGCATTTTCTGATATTAATTGTACAACAAATAGGTAGGGTATGACTATGACGTATGACATGTTTGGGAACACTTGGAAATGCCACAAGAACCATATAAGTTGAAATATATACCAACCATACACCAGCTGGAGTGGATCTCCCAGCTGGAAGGATTTGTCTCTACTTTGTTTACTTAAGGAGAATCAAGCATGAACATTAATTCTATCGGGGCACGATAAAAAAAGGACCCATATAGAGCCACACAGTAGGTTTGCCTGCCAGGAGGGATATTGACATTAGTTATTTTAGAATGAGTCAACGTTTGACCACAAGATTTTCACAGGAGAATCCTTGCATATAGTGTACTTGATTCTAGAGTAGTTTCAGCCCAAGTTAAGGACTACCCCCAATCATGTCATTTACCTTTAAAATGTATTTATCAGGGCTCCACACATGACTTGCCCTTTGGGCAAGTATCACTTTCATCAATTTAACTAATCACCGCCCCCCCGCCAGCAAAAAAAAAAAAAAAAAAAAAAAAAAAAATACTTGCCCGAAAATGTAAGTGATAAACAGTGAAAATCATTATTTCTTGCTAGTTTTAACCACTTAGTCCATTTTAAGGGACTGGAAGTTTATTTCAATTCTGAGGGATGCAGAAAGTGTGATACAATATATGAATTTAAAGAGTCTTAAAATTTTACAATTCTGCACAAGCCATCATCAATGACACATGAAATGACATAGGCTTACTGCATGTTGCACACAAAAACTGTTGATGTTTTAAACTCAAGCTCTTCCAAACTAATCACAGAAAGTAAAGTGCAGTGAATAGAAATTGGCTAAACACTATATTTGTCACATATTTTCTTTCACTTTCGTTTTTCCTTATCTGATTATCAACATTCTACTTACACAATATGAAATCTGAGAGCGCTGTGTCTTAAATTGAGGACAGTGACCAATCTTGCCATTCCCTTGTAATAAGTGTACTCATATTTTATTTACCTCTTGTCTCCAGGATACAGACCACCTGCTACTGCTCCAGGGGCTCCCGGTGGAGCAGGTGGTCCGGCACCTGGAGTCGACCCTGAAGTGTACTCCTGGTTTGTAGCAGTGGATCAGGACAACACAGGCAAAATCACAGCCAGAGAGTTGCAACAAGCGTTGACGGGGACCGACCGGTCCAGCTTTGACGAAGCCACCTGTAAACACCTGATCGGTAAGATGGGAATTATCAAACCTTCACAAATGAATGGTTAAAGGGCAATGACATGATTGGGATAAATCTTAAAAAATGCTTCTCGAACTAAACTGGTTAAAGATATATCAATGGATACACCAGCTGGAGAGTATCACCTGGCTGGAAGGATTTCTCTTAAGTATGTTTACTTAATCCGAATCTAGCATGAACATACTAGCATTTTGTTTCTCTCAAGCCCTGATAGAAATAGATTCCATTGAAAGCTACACATCAGATTTGTCTGTCACAAAGCATACTGATGAAGTTAGAACATTTTAGAACAAGTCAAATTTTGACTGCAAAATTTTCACAGTAGAATCCTTGCACAGTTTACTTGATTTTAGAAGAGTTCCACCCTGATTTGAGGACTGCCCTCAATCATGTCATTTACCTTTAATTTAATGCATACGCCTATTCAGTGGGTGTTTGGGGTGTTCAAAACACCCCCAGTTACAATTGGGGTGTTAATACCCCCAAAACGTCCATTACAGGGGGAATAAATGGATTTGGTCATAAATAATTTTCCTGTAGCTGGTAGAAAATGTGGCTGGGAAAAATATTTCCCAACCTTTTTGGCCATTGACCCCCCCCCCCCCTTTTTGGGCCATGAAAATTTTCCTGATGTATGAACACCCCCCTTTAAAAATTCCTGGATTTGTCTATGATTTAAGGCAATCCAGAATGCAACTAAGTGTTACTGCCTACAGAGGGTGCACTGATGTTTGTGAATATTTCCACCTTCAACATGGCTGCCAAACGTGCATGCCGATGATTAATAAATGACTGATCAACTGTTAAGATTATGTGTCCATTGTCGTTCTTCGAGTCCATCCAACATGACACAGAACAAGGAATGGGATTTTTGAAGAGGAAACCAGCTTTTTGAAAATAGTGCACTTCATTTGAAAGAAAACCGACTGGTTAATTAGGGCCTAACCCCATTGTAAGGCTGAATTGCTCAGGTGGTAAAGAACAGACTTCACTTGTTATCCTAACGTTGCTGGTTCAAATTCCACTTCAGGCAAATGATTTTGTAGAATGGCTTTCACTAATTTTCATATCAATGAATATGTCAACCTCTTATTATACCCCTACCAAACAAAGTTTGAAGGGGGTATACATGTAGAATCAGCGTACTGTTGGCCGGTAGAGCAGTTGGTCTGTTGCAAATGTTAAGGATCAAACTACTTCCTCGTTTTTGGCCATTGCTCATGAGATTTGGCACAAACATTGGTCTTGGGGTGATGATGTGCAAGACACATTTTTTGTGAATGTGTCTGCTGAGTCCCCCCTTCCTAAAGTTGGCTGTGAGATGGTGTGAACATTCCTGGCTTCCATTGGGGCAAAATGTTCTAAATTTGTAATAATTCTTATTTCTCGTCATCCTTCTCAGGCTTGTTCGACAAAGATAGAAGTGGAACGATCGATGTCAATGAATTCGCCTCCCTGTGGAAGTACATCCAGGAATGGAGGAAAGTCTTTGATGGATTTGACAAGGACAGGTCAGGCACGATTGATGCTGCTGAACTACACACTGGTAGGTACACTTGTGTACAAAATGTAGTTCTAGGACAACTCTCCCACAAGACATCTCCCCCAGAAGACAACTCTCCTGCAGGACAATTTACCCAGAGGACAACTTCCCCAGAGGACAAATCCTCTGAGGACAACTGCTCAGGAGGAGTTTAAGAATGTTCTCAGTTTTAAAGATCATGAGTTGTCTTTGGGGGAGTTGTCCTCTGGAGGAGTTGTCAGATGGGAGTTTATGTCCCAAGGGAATTATCCTACGGGGTATTTGTCCTGATATGCTGAAATGTACCGGCATTAATCATGAAAATATGAAAATAAATAAAACTCACATTTTTGATAAACCATAAAAAAAATAATCTGTAAAAATGAATCAACTTGAAATCAAGTAGAAGCAATTGATTGCTTCATGTTTCACATGACTCAGTCTGGTAGTCAAGATTAAAGGATCATAATTGGCGTACATTCGTCCGTCATATGTCTGTCTTTAACATTTATGAAACTTGAATAACTTCAGGACCATTTGTCTGTTTGTAACCAAACTTGGATGGTTGATGCCTCACAAGGACCTCAATGGTATTTAGGGGTAAAAGGTCATGTATGTAGGTCAAAAGTCCAGTGAGGGTAAGTGTTAAAAGTTGCCTGCAGGTTTCTACTGGGTTGGTAACTTTCTAAATATCAGTCCACTTTTAACCAAATGTGGATGGTAGATGCCTTAGGGGGATCTCAATTTATATTGGGGTCAATGGTCACATATGTAGATCAAAGGTCAAATGAGATCAAATGTTAAAATATACCCGCAAGTTTTTACTGGGGTTGGTTACTTTGCAACTTATAAACCCATAAACTTTAATGGTAGAATGCCTTGCAGAGACCTCAATGTCATTTTGGGGATAAAGGTCATGCATGTAGATACTTAAAGGTCAAATGATAAAATTTACTTGGAAGTTTTGTGTGGTTGTTAACTTTCTAATCATAACCCCGTCTGTAACCAAATTTAGATGGTAGATCTATGTCTAACCATGACTTCAATGTTATTGGAGTATCAAAGGTCATGTGTGCTGGTCAAATGTTGAAATATGCCTGCAAGTGTTTACTGGGGTTGGTCTACTTGTAACCAAACTTGGATGGTAGTGACCTCAGTGTAAAATTTGGGGTCAAATGTCATGTAAGTAGGTCAAATGTTAACGTAGTAATAGGGCAAGACACATTATGGCTATCGCCTTGTTTTTTCTTTCCTTTCTCTCAGCTCTGAACCAGATGGGCTACCGTCTCTCCCCAGCCTTCTGCGAACTGGTGGTGAGGAATTTTGACAGCGTCAACCACAAGGCCATCCATCTTAATGGCTACATCCAGCTGTGCGCCATGCTGCGGACGTTGACCGACGCCTTCCGACAGAGGGACACCAACATGAGTGGTTCCATCACCGTCAACTACGAAGACTTCATGACCATCGTGATTGGTAGCAGGACGTAGTGATATCGCGGTTCCACGACGTTTGCTCCATTGACAATTCATCCTATAGTTGCCAATATGGCATTCAGCAGTAGAAAACGGGCTTGTCCAAAGAAAACTTTAGGCAAACAAACTTTCATGTATCATATACATTAAAGCAGGTTGGAGTGGTACCCCGAGTAGAATCATTGAGAGGGTGAAACCAATTTTTTGTTTTTTTTTTTTGGGGCGGGGGGGCGGAAAATGTTTAAATGTCCAAAATTTCTGTGGAAACCCCAAGATTTTCAGATTTTCTAAATTTTAAGGGAGGAGACCCCCCCCCGCTCTTATGGTGCCGTCACCGCTGCATAAAGGAAATAGCAGCGAAGAAAGTTTTAGTTTGGGGATGAATGAACTATCTGGAACAAGTAAACATGTTCAGCTTCTGCTTCGAAAATAAACTTCATGGTCAAATTGAATGTTATCTTTTAAACCCTAACCTTAATTCTTTTGTCTTCCAAGCTATCGTCACGGAAGCAACTGTAAGCTTGCGGATGTTGCATTGTGGCCATAAATCCTGGGAAAGGGGTGGGGTAATAGCCACCCACACACACACACACACACACATTTGGGGAGGGAAAATGGCCTGTACAACCCTTCCACTCTTTCAGGAAAAAATACTTATGTTAACTTACCTCTTAAGTCTCCAGTGTCAAATGAGATTTATTTGTCCTAACCCACCAATGTCGGCCTGCGTGAGCAAAGGAATTTAGTAATACATAATGCTATCATCACCCCCTTCCCCCTCTTCCCCGCACCCAATTCCTCAGTACGGATTTACGCCACTGTGTTGCATCACTATGTGTTGGCTTGTCCTCGTAATTCCATACCCAGACATTTGACAGTCAGTTAATCGTTTTGTAGAAAAGTCACAGAATATTTACTCCAGAGTCATATACTGGTTGTCAAAAAATTATGATTTATCATTAAATGAAAAAATATCTAGAGCTCTAATCATGATCCAGTAGATAAGTAAACGTTTATATGGTGTAACTAATAATCAATATTTTATAGTGCCTTTTTGAAATAGACACAAAGCAAGCACTCACACAATTAATTACTAAATACAAGAATAAACTTCTTGAACGGATTAAACACATAAACAATTATATTAAGCTTGATGTGATCACTTTCCCATTGGAAACAAGTAAAAACTAAAGGAAATTTTACTTTTGGAACAAATGGTCTTTTAAAAGTTTTTGTAATAGATTTATATTAACTGCTGACTGGATTATTCAACCCTTAATTGCCTGTCTATAGTTAAAATAGTTTGTGATTGTAAGTATAATGCAACCACTAATTTGCAAATACTGAAGCAAACATATCACCATTATGTTTCTAAAACTTGGATATACAAGCATTATCATCATTGAAAATGAAGAATGATTAAAAGTTATTGTATATTTGCTGCATAAATTATTCAGAAAGATGGTTTATGATAAACCTGAAATTATGGAATTTCTGTCAGGGAAATGATTGTGATGTGATAATCATGACAGTCATTCATGAGGTGTAATGTTCTTATTATCCTGTCTTTGGTGCAATAACATCTAACTCAAAATCAAAACTTTAATGAAGCATGTTATTAAAAAGGCATGTTTACATTTAAAGGTATTGGCTAACATTTACCACAGTTAAAAAAATCTGAGCCGCATGATTCCCCATGCTACCAGTGTCTTTGACGAGGTCTAAAAATGAAGCCCTGAAAAAATTGTATTTCAAAGTGATAATTTAGTGCTTTAAAAAAGTGAAAATCGTAAGTTGACCAGATTCACTTGCCCATTTCCTCGCATAGACTTACTGTGTGTACACCTAGGTTAATAAAACTCGCCCCGAGTTTTATTGTTTATTCATGTATAATTTGCCATTGGCAGTGTAACTTTCCAAACTTTTGTATTCTAGGGTGTTTATTTGTCCATTTGAACACTACTATGTAGCTCAGATATCAAAGTTTGACAATTTTTTAAATTGAAGCCCCACAATGTTAGCTTATCACTTTAAAGATTGTGTCAGGGATGTGCAAGTCCATTACTTCCCTTCATTACCAATACCAAACGGTAGTTTAGTACTTACAAATGGTGTGTTGAGAGTTGGAGATCCATACATCATGAATTTGTTGTTTTATGAGAAAAACTAATAACGACATATTACCAGAATGTTGTTCTTTCCGTGAGTTTAAATTTTGCTCAAATTGCGAATTGCGGTTATGTGTACCGTCGCAAGACCAGCGGAGCGCACTGATTGGTTAAATGGCTAACCTCCGCGCGACCTTCGGCTAACAGCTGATCAGACAATTTTGGAACGGCATGTGCATGTCGACGTCACAGATTTTTTTTTAACTTCAGAGTCATTTGTAAAAAGGATGAAGTTTACCATCCAGAATTCACACAACTATCAATATTTACCGGACCAAGCTCTATGAGGATTTTATTATATTAAGTCTTCACATTGGATATGGTATTCTAGTGATTTCATTCATTTAGATGTTTTTTGACGTGCAAATCAATGACACAATCTTTAAATGGAAATTTTGTAATTTTGACAAATTCAATGTTTGTATTCACTGATATTGAAATATTTTCTATATATTTATGTAGTGTCATCAAATTATTTTATGCATATAATAAAATGCTTGATAATATGAAATAATATGTTAATTATGGACCAAACACTACTTTGATACAGCTCCTCTTTCAATAACCAAACTACATGTACATGTACATGTACTTATAGTGATTTTTACTGTGGCTGCCAATGATATAAATGATATAAATTATATAAACCCTAATATAAAGTAAGATGACTGATAGAAAAAAAAATGTAGCAGTACTAGTATATTTGTTTGACCAGATTACTTGTAATGATGTCCAAAACATTTTGTTTATAGTGGTAAACCCACAACTATATATCATTCCAGAATAAACATCAGATGAATCATGAATATTAATTTCAATTTCTTTCTTCAGGAGATGTTTTATAGTCTCAAACTCAGGGCTGGACATTAGCACCCACCCATGATGGACGATTTGGCATCCTGCAATTGAAAATAGAAAGTTTCCTGACCAGCTGGCAGGTAAAATTTTTGTAGATGTTGAGTTTGTGTTGTATTTGGGCAGGTAAATTTCCATTCAGGCAGATAACTTCTTGAAGTTACTTGCAGGTCCGGCTAGTACAAAAAATGCAAACACCCAGACTTGCTCAAACTCTTGTAAAAATGTAGTTTAAACGGGTTCCTGTATATTTGAATCAAATGATAAGCCAAAACTAGGTCTTAATCATTAACTGTGTTAATTCTATGGAATTGTCAGAATCTCACAGGCAATGGGTTAAGTATTGTATTGTGTCTATTACACTAAAGCATTGTACAACTCATCTATGTATTTTTGTTGCCTCTGCAATTATCTAATTTTCGTGTCTATGGTGTTTGTTAAAACTTTGTTCAAAATCAATCATTTTGACCAAACACTTCCATTAACTATAGTATGATGAACAATTTCTATCATTTTTTTTTGGTATAAATAACAGAATATTCTAAACTATGTGGTTTTTTTTTGAATAACTGAACAATGCATTCCAAATTGCAAAAATATTCTGTCAGTAGAATGATACTTGTAACCTAACACATTGTGCTTTTATACCTGTCCTTTCTTTCTACCTCCATAGTCATATCTTCCTTGTCTTTAAATAGTGTGAAATTAATGGCGGTCACATTTCGTTGGTTGTCCGCCAAAAGGGCCCAAGGATATGTTCCTGGCAGAAGGGCCTTAACACTAAATTGTGTTTAACTTGAAAACCATTTACTCTTTTCACCTGAAATCAAAGTAGTGTGATATTTTTAGATCCTTCTGTCAATCTGTTAAGTGCAAATATCAAATAAAGTAATATTTCTCATATTAGAGAAAATTTACTGTTAAGGCCCTTCTGCCAGGAACATACGCTAGGGCCCTTCTGCTGGACAACCGACGATTTATGCCTTATGTATCAAAGTGTAATTCCAGTTAGACAGATAACCACACATTCTTCTTTTGCAAGTTCATATCAGTGTCTGTATTGTCTTTAGCTGTCACCTTTATTTTCTTAAAAGGTTGTCGCTCGTTCTCCCGACACTATGTGTGAAAACAGTTGAATCAAATGATCCATGAACGGAGTATATGAATACTCAATTTCTCTTCATGATGACATCATATATAAGAATTGATGGAATTACAACGGTGAATATGATTACTATGTGATCATCATTAGACACTTATGATGTGCAATGTTCTGCCTTTTGTATACATGTATTCACCAAAATTCCCTTAAATAACCCTGTGAAGATGATTTTATTTGGTTAAAACACACATTTCTCATAGATCCTAGCCGAACTGTACTTTGTCTTGTCCCTTATGGAGAGTTTAAAGCAGAATGAAACCCTCAGAGAATACAGGTAACAATAAAAGAAATTACAACAGTGAAAAGTTTGAGCAAATTGGATTGAAGCTTGTCAAGGAGTTATGAATGTTCAAAGTTTATTTAATCGTCGTTTATGCGAGGATCTTAATCCACTTTTTGAGATGAAAGTTTGGAGAACTCCCCATTGGCTTTGTACACAAATTCTCATTTTTTATGAAATATCTGATTGCCTCTTGCTTGTTGTACAAGTATGTCCCAGCAAAAATGATTTGTACATGTTTTCTGGAAGAATTTGATTACCTTCACAACTAACATTTCAGAAAAACATAAATTTGTGAAAATTTGTGTACAAAACCAATGGGGAGTTCTCCACACTTTCATCTCAAAAAGTGGTAGTGTTGCCAATTTAAGAATCCTCCATACATGTACATAAGGATTATGTAAACTTTGAATATGTATAACTCTTGAATGGTTCAGTCAAATTTATTCAAACTTTCATCATTTTCTTTCTCTTATTGTTATCTATTCTCTGAATGCATGTAGATGTCTGGGTTTCATTCCCCTTTAACCTGTTGCAGACTGAGAACAACATATCACAGGCTAGAGTCTATGGATAATGTGTTTTATATTGAAATCAAATTGTCTCCAATGGGTTAAAGTGGAATAAATGCCACTTATGTGATTACATGTATAAAGTAAGTTGGTATTAAAATCATACATTCAGTTGACTGTGCCAATTGTAATGCAACTTGGTATTCCTAAAAAATGCATGTTACATTCAGATTTTGATCCTGTGTAATGTAATTTTTAATAAACTTACTGAATTTGTAATAATTTATTTTTTGATATGTTCTACATATTGTACTGTAATGATATCATCATATAGTGATTATATAGTGATAACAAGTGATTTTTATGTATGAAATTAAATACCAAATATGAAATGAATAAAATGTTCTTGTGTACGGTATGTAATCCTTGTTGTGAACTTTTACACGTTGAAAGTAATATCATTTCTTTCATTTTACTCGTCTTTCTATCAGTAGTAATTTTTCAAGGTACAATTCGTGGGAAAAGTTGAAATTGTCTTATATGGCGGCTACTTTTCCTATTTCAGTGCATTCTAGTTAATTTTGTATTAGACCCGATGGTAATTTTTAGGGACTTGCATCTTATGAGGACTGTTGCCATCAAGGGGGTAAAATTGTGCTGCCCCCCCCCCCCAATGTTTAAATTTTCGGCAGAAAGTTTCGGATCACTTTGGCTAAATTTGGCTACAATTTACATTGTGTCTATGGGAATTTTTGGGGGCTCATTTTCGAGGGCTCTTTTTTGCATTACAGGGACAAATTGCCCTGAGCTCCCGTGTCATTCTTCCCTTCAACCACACATACACATACTTGTAATTCCTCCCAAATGGGGGCGCAATTTTTACAGTAAGGACAGACATGCAAATGAGGATGTACACATACACATGATATTTGACCACCAATTGAGGACACGCACCATCCCAACTGCAGATGCCAACGCGAAAAATTTTGTGTGTGATTTTTTAACATGCAATCAAGGACGATTTCCGTGCACAGTAATTAAAAAAACATGCCCCCATTATATGACTGATTAATATCAAATTAACAATTGCTTGCACTAGGTAAGAAATCCTGGACGTCCCCGTTTCGGAACGTTCCTGGTCTAAATGTAGTGTCATAATTGTGTCCCAACTTGGGAAACAAAACAGACATGCGTACAGACACATGCACGAACACATGCACACAGACACACACACTCATGCACATGTGTTTTCACCGTCGATTGGGGATGTAACTTTTAAATGATTACAGACTCTGCAAATGAGGACATTTGTGTGTGACATTCTACCACCAACCGTGGACACACTCCGTTCCAACTGGGAATGCCCATGTGTATAAAATTTTTTGTGATACAATATTTAACATGCAATCAGGGATGATGTTTGTGCTCAGTAAAAAAAAAAAACTGATGCCCTCATGTTTTTCAAATTTTGCTTTTCAAATTTGCAATCGTTTGCACTAGGTCTAGAAATGCAGACCGTCCCCATTTCCGGGATGGTCTCCTTGTCTGAATGTGGAGTGTCATTCTTACGTATCCGTTGGCGGCATTTATAAACACACACACGCACGCACGCACACACACACACACATAAACACACACACACACACACACACACGTTGAAGAGGAAGGGGAGGGAAGGGAAGGGGAGCGGAAGGAGGGAAGGGAAGGGTGGTAAGGGGAGGGAGGGGAAAGTGAGGGAGGTGGAAGGAGAGGGAGGGAAAAGGGAAGGGAGGGGAAAGAGGAGGGGTTTGGAGAGGGAAGTTCCATTAAAAAGGTGAAGAACTGAATGAATGAATGAATGATTGATTGATTGAATGAATGAATAATCAAATTTGCAATCGTTTGAACTAGGTCTAGAAATGCAGACCGTCCCGTTTCCGGGATGGTCCCCTGACTGAATGTGGAGTGTCATGCTTACGTCTCCGTTTGGTGGCATTTATATACACACACACAAACTCTGGTTAGTGTAATTTTATCATTCGTTTTACTATAAGAAAAAACTGGTTAAAATAACCAGAGGTTTTCTCAAGTTAAAGTTTTATGCAATAAGCCCTTGATATGTACAAGAACAAGATCAAGAATACCACAACCAAGCATTTAGTACACAATCACTTCCTCCAACACGGCTTAAAACAAACACACCGACCGTTTATACTTTCTTTGCACATTAGAACACAGTGCTATACATTAGCGATATATAAAATTTATTTTACTCACTTTCCAATAATTATAAGCAACATACATGTTATATATTATATTTCTATACACGGGTTCAGCAAGCAAATACAATTCGATCATTTTAAGTTTGTTGTAAGTCTTCATATGGTATTAGTGGAATCAGAATATGAGTTATGAATGATAATGACTGATCAGATCAACGTGGTTACAGGGGAACCTTGTTATAACGAGGACCTAAAAACCATGACAATTACCTTGTATCAGGTTCCTCACTATATCAGGGTCAAAAACCAAGAAATATAGAGTTGAATCCTGAAAATCACCTTGTTATAGGAGGGTTTTGTTATATCCGACCTCTTTATAACAGGGTTCCACTGTACTATGATACTTCAGTTAACCCACTGTAGATGATTCAAATTTGATACGGTTTCTGTAACAAAACAAAGTAGCAATAAGTAATGTGTACATATTATGTTTAAAGTTGTGTCTTCGGGTGCCAAATTTGTAAACCGTGATAACAAAACAAAGTACAGGCAACTCCAGTTATAACAAAGTCCTCGGGACTGGCAGTTTTCTTTCGTTGCACAGAAATTTTGTTATAACCGCACAGTGAAAGTACTGTATACGCTGAATATTTCACGGTGGTTTTATTTTCGCGAATTTCGCGACTTACTGAACGCGAAAATTTTCACTCCCTGACATTTCTGTATAAAGTGAATGCAAATACAGTAAAATTGCGAAAATATACACTCGCGAATTCCCCGTCTTGAAGCAAAATCGTGAAAATATATGGACGCGAAATATATGGCGTATAAGTATATAAAAATATTGAATAATCTAAGCACTCGGCGGGGGGGGGGGGGGGGGGGGGGGGGGGGGACCCTTCAAGCACATGTATCCCCCTAACCCGTCCCTTCACCCCCCACTTGGATAAATTAGAAATATGACATGTGTGGCATCCTATAATAGTCGGAACAATGAGGGCGCTGCCACTGAAAACTATTGTTACACAGAATGACATTCCCCCCAATAAACCTCCAAAGCAAGTTTGAATAAAATTGGATAAGAAATGTGGCCGATAGAGCACATACAAGTAATGTGACCTGGTACCCAAGTCGGAACACTGAGCGCGCCATCACCGAACACTAATGTGGCCTAGATCTACATGTACATGTAGAATGACCACCCATACACCTATACAGCAAGTTTGAATAAAATCCTTTGAGTAACAACAAAGTAATTGAACAAATAAGCATTTTTGCAAATTTAGACCTATCAGGTTGACCTTTGACCCTGTAAAAGGTGGAACATTGGGGGCAGCATCACCAAAAGTTATAGGTGTCTAGAGTTGACTATGATACACTTACATACCAAATTTGAAAAAAAATCTGTTGAGAAATGCGGCCAGTATCGTGCACACAAGCAGACCCTGAAAAAGTACCTTTTTGTGTACAAAGACGGACCAAACGAGGGCGCCACCACCAAAAACAATAGGTGTCTTCGCTTTACCATAATACACCTTCATGCCAAATTTGAAGATGATCGGAGAAGAAATGCAGCTGGTAGAGCGCTCACAAGGAAATCTCTGCGGCAGCGGACGCTGACGGTCGCGGCGCGACGAGGCCAAATCCATAGTATCCTCCGAACTCTGTTCGGGGGATACAATAATTTTGGAACCTGTTGTTGTAACAGGAATTTCGTTATTACCATGTTCGCTATAACAGGAGTGCGCTGTAGCATTAAGTAATGTGCAAATATTTTGTTTAAAACTGTGTCTTCGGGTGCCAAAATTTGTAAACCATGATATTACACACCTCACATTAATAAGATCAAAATTTTGTGTCAAAACGGACAAAAAAAAATGACAATTTAAGTGTTTGGTCAAAATAATCAGCAGATCAAAATGTTGACATATTTCATGTTTATTAAAGGCCTGTAGGTAGGTAGAGCACAGGATGCATATGCCACTCCCCACTAGAGGTGGCAAAATTTGACCTAAACCTCATTCGATTATCATGGAAAAACATCGACAATAACATGATTTATCGTCCGAGTTGAAAAACAGATTTGTGATGCATAAGATAAATCTATTTTAGGCTTAAATTGACAGTGCGCTCTTTAGGGCTGTTATCAAAGTGTGGTCAACAATGTTGCTTTCTGCAGACCCTCTTGTAACTATATACTGGAGATTCGTGGTGCCGACTGTATATAAATGGCATTTTTGGTTGGCAGTGTGACAGATTAATTGACAAAATACTAAATGCACTAATGCTCATATATAGATGAGCCTTACCAGCTGCATTTCTTTCTCCGATCATCTTCAAATTTGGATGAAGGTGTATTATGGTAAAGCGAAGACACTATTGTTTTTTTGGTGGCACCCTCGTTTGGTCCGTCTTTGTACACAAAAAGTACTTTTTCAGGGTCTGCTTGTGTGCACGATACTTGCCGCATTTCTCAACGGATTTTTTTCAAATTTGGTATGTAGTGTATCATAGTCAACTCTAGACACCTATAACTTTTGGTGATGCTGCCCCCAATGTTCCACCTTTTACAGGGTCAAGGTCAACCTGATATGTCTTAAAATTTGCCAAAAATGCTTATTTGTTCAATTTACTTTGTGTTACTCAAAGGATTTATTCAAACTTGCTGTATAGGTGTATGGGTGGTCATTCTACATGTACATGTAGATCTAGGCCACATTAGTGTTCGGTGATGGCGCGCTCAGTTTCCGACTTGGGGTACAGGTCACATTACTTGTATGTGCTCTATCGGACACATTTCTTATCCAATTTTATTCAAACTTGCTTTGGAGGTTTATTGGGGGAATGTCATTCTGTGTAACAATAGTTTTCAGTGGCAGCGCCCTCATTGTTCGACTATTATAGGATGCCACACATGTCATATTTCTAATTTATCCAAGTGGGGGTGAAGGGACGGGTTAGGGGGATACATGTGCTTGAAGGGTTCCCCCCCCCCCCCCCCCCCCCCCCCCGCCGAGTGCTCTAGTTATCAATATGTTTTTATATTACTGTATACGCCATATAATTTTCGCGTCCATATATTTCACGTTTATGCTTTCAAGACGGGAATTGCGAGTGTATATTTTCGCAATTTTACTGTTATTTGCATTCTCTCTT
>JZLH01S0453435.1:21969-37746 GCA_001188425.1 Eucidaris tribuloides | reverse complement strand
GAGGAGGTATGTTTGAATATAATATCTACAATTTGCTGATTGGTCCTTTTTATTACTTGTTTCTTTAGAATTCACTTTTTAGGGGTAAACGTAACACTATACATAGCGATGTTCCGAAAAAAAATGTCTTTTTATTGCATACGTTTAATGCTATGTCAAATAAGTGTGTATAGCCAAGTTTTATATAGCATAACAATTTACACCCTGGTAGCGCTAAATTTAAGACGTGTTGGCAGTTATGCACTGATTTCAAATCTGAAATCGTTACCTAATACATGTACATATATATTCTTCATACAGCCATGTGCCCTTAAAATGGAATTTCTGGAACATCTCGGCAAAAATCGCGACACTTTCACGATGCACTTCGGTACCCGTGCGCCGGCCGACGCCTATCCAAAGCAACCATAATCATTACCGGAAGCCTTAGAATTTGAGTCATAAACAGTGATCACAGGTATTGGTGACATGACATAATCAAGGGCGTTGGCTGAGATGCACCCCCCCCCCTCCCCCGATGAGGCAGAGAAGTTCTTCCCTTGGCAAGCAATCATAACTTTGCACCCCTGCTTATGGTAACTGATTTGATTTTCTTAACTTTAGATCCACCTCCCCACGATATGGGCCTCCCCAAAGCAGCCTACGCCCTTGATAATGCTGATCCGGCAATGATGAATCAGACAGAGCAATAAAGGTTATTATTGGGTTTGGTTCAGGTTAGGATAAGGATTAACTTCAAAGTTAGGGATAAATATGGGTCAGGGTACTCAATTTCAACAATATCATTTGCCATGCATTCCAGATTTTGCATGCTCAAACCCTTGTATAGATCTGCGCTACACGAACTATGCTGCAGCGCTTCAGTATGTCTGAAACAAATCACAAAAGAATTATTACTTTTTTATCTATAGACATACGTATTTGGTATGGTAGTGAACCAAATTTAATAGAATGCATGTAATTTATGACACACTTTATCTTAACTGATTTGCTCTTGTCAACCAAGTGTGACACTTACGTTTGTTAGCTTGGACTTAATCGTATATTGTCGTGCAGTTTCTTTTATCAATAATAAAATCGACACACAAAAATTGGACGGTGATACAACACACATACTAACTAAATCAGCGATATTGAAAGAAATCGGGGAAAATCCTTTTCCCTTGAGAAACTGTTTCCCTATTACAACCTTCAAAGTCTGTTCGTTGAGTTCATTTAACCAATACATTAACACTTTTGTATGGTTTATTTGTTAAAAGACTGTCTAAACAATGTTTAAATCCAGAAAGCACGAGTAGGTCCAGATAGAAAACCGATTTTGCTTACGTAGGAAATCGACTCGGTGTAAAAATGTCAAAGGTAATAAGGTCAGAGGTAAAACTGTCAGAGGTAAACAGGTCAGAGGTAATAATGTCAGAGGTAAAAATGTCACAGGTAAAAATGTCATAGGTAATAATGTCAGAGGTAAAAATGTCACAGGTAAAAATGTTAGAGGTAATAAGGTCGGAGGTAAAAATGTCACAGGTAATAATGTCAGAGGTAAAAATGTCAGAGGTAAAAATGTCAGAGGTAATAATGTCACAGGTAAAGAATGTTAGAGATAAAACTGTCAGAGGTAAAAATGTCAGAGGTAAACATGTCAGAGGTAATAATGTCAGAGGTAATAATGTCAGAGGTAAAAATGTCAGAGGTAATAATGTCACAGGTAAAGAATGTTAGAGATAAAACTGTCAGAGGTAAAAATGTCAGAGGTAAAAATGTCAGAGGTAAACAGGTCAGAGGTAATAATGTCAGAGGCAAAAATGTCAGAGTTAAAAATGTCAGAGGTAATAATGTCAGAGGTAAAAATGTCAGAGGTAATAAGGTCAGAGGTAAAAATGTCAGAAGTAAAAATGTCAGAGGTAAACAGGTCAGAGGTAATAATGTCAGAGGTAAAAATGTCAGAGTTAAAAATGTCAGAGGTAATAATGTCAGAGGTAAAAATGTTAGAGGTAAAAATGTCTGACACTTTTACCTGGCACCAGGAAATCAATCACCTCTCAGGATGGACAACACCAAATTGCCTGAAATAAATTGTACCGAAAACTATTTGCCTGTAAGACAATATCCAACACAACAATGTTGTAAATGAAATGTAAATGATAGCCATAAGGATCCGGGCCCCGGGCGCAGCCCCGCCAATGTCTAGATCAACAACAACAACAACAACAACAATACACGTATGGAAGGTAACGACAACTGATTCTAGGTTATGCTGGATGGTATACCGACATCGGGTGTAACGGGAACACACAGTGCATAACCGATCCATCATATCTGACGTGCACACGATCGTATTGCCAGGAAGTATTTTGTAAACACTGAGAATTGTACAAAGTAATGGTGATTGAAACTAGATTATTATTGAACTTAAGGGAGTATACAAACTGTCGTGTGTTTACATATGAAAAGAGACATGTATTGATAATCCTTACAGACATGCGAATGAGTATTGTTAATGAGGTTGCAATTAGCCTCCCTTTTATCGTCGAGTGTGCATACGAATAACACATTTCACGTCGGATATTGGAAGATTTGAGATGACAAATGCGCGGTACTCATGATTATAGGTCCGAGGTTTATATGACAACTTCCATCGTCTTTATCTCATTTACTAAAATAGAGGCTTCTCTACCCTGATAAAATATCTGCATATCACAGAAATCTATTCAGTGTTCATGCTCACCTGTGTGTTCTAATCAGGGTGCTTTTATACATACATATATATATATATTTGTGTGTATGTGAGTGTGTGTGTGTGTGTGTGTGTGTGTGTGTGTGTGTGTGTGTGTGTGTGTGTGTGTGTGTGTGTGTGTGTGTGTGTGTGTGTGTGTGTGTGTGTGTGTGTGTGTGTGTGTGTGTGTGTGTGTGTGTGTGTGTGCATAAAGTAAGAATAATGTTATCACACACACACACACACACACACTTTTTTGAAGGCCCTGTAGTTTGGGAAACATTACTGGAAGAAATTCGTAACTCCAAAGGTTTGTTTCAATTCATTCAAAATTGAATTAATCAATGACTGGTAAATTAATAATACTGGTTTGCTTTGACTGTAGTCTTGGGCCCCGGGATGTCGGCATTGTTTATGTTGTGACTATTTTTTTAACATACGTGCTGATTAGGCGAGCAAGCGGTTTGAAGAAGTTCTAAAATCATTACATCACAAACTGCCGGTACGGTGTATTCTGGTTCAAGATCTTACCCAATGTTCTTTATATGAGCGTTCCGGTAATAATGATTTATCTTCACTGTTCCTCCAAACATCAGAAACCTGTGGCATTTCACAATCAAAGCTAAAAAATCAATTTGAGCACCAATCACCCCATCAGCAGTCAGAAATAGAGGCAAATGCAACATTTACAGAGTATAGCATGAAGACGATATTTTATGTTGGCATACAGTTCAGAGCTCTATCTACATAATTATAGATAGGAATGACACACTAGATCTGGTAGTGCGCAAAGCACAAATACAGCAAACAAACACTCGTGTGAGCTACTGTATATCACATAGGGAATTCACGGGGCCACCCCACTTTTAGGGTCGGGTGGGCTACATGCCCATACAACTTTTCTCCGAGCAGAAGGTCCTTTTTGGCCCTAGAAATGCAGCAATACGGGGTACCTTTCGTAGAATTCATGCTGAATACACACGAGAAAGTTGAAATGTTGAGGGGTGAAATTTCAGGAAGACCACTGATAGGGCCCGACATTCCTTGCTGGAAAGAACAATGTGTCTTACAGTGTGTTCATAGTGTGTTCACAGTGTGTTCACATAGTCGGCTATGTGAAAACGCCCGAATTTAACAGTGTGAAGATTGTGGTGAGGTTTTTCACAGAGTGTTCACATAGTGAAGTTCTGTTCCACACTGTGACTTGAGGATTCAATGTGAATAGATTTCACACTATGTTCACAATGTGTACACACTGTGTTTCACATTGTGTTTCACACTGTGTTTCACATTGTGTTTCACACTGTGGAACCCTTTGTTCTTTCCAGCAGGGTTGGGGTCAGTATCAGATACGAGGTAAACAATTACACCATTACTGATGTAGGGGTGCATTTCAAGATCTAGGTATATGCATTGGATTGCCCATTATGGAGAGAGAGGGGAGCCATTTGCGGGGGCTGGGGGCGGGGGCGGGTCGACTCCAAAGGGTTGATGCTGTATTGAATACCATTGAAGTCGCAGTAAATGGAAGACTGACTTCAGGTAATAAAGCACATGGAGTTCAGATTTTCATTTTTTTTTTCTGTAGTTCCTTGTAAATCTATAGGATTCAATACACACAGTATAATATTTTTTTTTCAAAAAAAATTGGACCTTTGTGATTTTTTTTATGGGGGGTTTGAGCATCCGAGGCACCCCCGAAAGAAGGCATCAATTGAATAATAACCTTCACTCTTTTGGGGTACGAAACGAATGAGCCAAATCATTTGGGAGGAGGGGGTCGGAAACGAATATACACACACAAATTTATCATGATCAGAATTCGGGGGGGGGGTCAAGTACTCCAAAATCCTCTATTCTGATGCCAGTGATAGGCATGCAGGTAGATTATGGCCGAAACTTTTAATGGCCGTCACACCATGCCCTCTTTGGCAGGGATGTACTCTGGATTTTTTGTGGGTGGGTCGTGATCATAATTTGTTGGACCTATGCACAATGAAACATCCAGGATTTTCTCTTGGTCGGTCATGGTCATAATTTTTTTTTTTGATCTTTTCAGAATGAAATTACAGCAAGATGTGATTAAAATGTATTGATCATTGCTTTTTCATTGATATCATTGTATAATGCCCTCACAAAATATTTTTTTGGGGAAAATTGTAGCCCCTTTGTGGGGTACGTACGGCCCTCCTGACCGCCCCCTGCGTATACCCCTGTTTGTTTGGCCTTGTACTATCTCCCTCTACACACGCAATGATCAGAGCTTATAACAATTAAATTGTTTTGCGATGCCTGTTCTATGCTGCACGTGGTGTGTTGATTTTGTTACCGTTTCATTTGATGTTTTCATGGTCTTCCTTAATCTGCAGTTAAATGAGATTTTCCCTAATATATATTTCCACGATAACCTTCAGAAATCATTCTATCTCAACGATATATTATCATTTCAATTCATGATGTATCATTAACATTAAACGCATCCTGAAAAACACTTCATTGTACTGTAGTTGGGGTGAGTTTGCTGAAATGATAAAAAACTTATCGAGGAAAATCTTTTTCAAGGGAAGATAAATGATATTAAGTAAAATTGTAACGATTGTCTGTTGGTATGGCGACTTTTATATCAAATCGAAGTATTCTGATTGGCGTGGAACCCGCTGTATTTGGCAAATATACCGAGCGGAAATTTGGTTAACCATATACGGGTCAGCTCCGCGCTGTTTATGAAACTCGAGCCCCCATTATCGAACGGATCAGCTTGTTTTGCTCAGAGCTATATATCAGTTGGCAGTTTAACAATAGAACTATCAATATCATAGACAGCAGGAACAAAAGTTGAAAATGCCAAGGAAAAATACAGAATCACACAGACTTTGATATTAAAACTGTTTCATCTTGTCTACATTTTTACGTAGTTTTGGAATTAAATTCGAAATAATACCTTATTTACCAGGAAAAAGTTAAATATAGTGATATTATTCATACTTCTGTATGTTTTTATCTTTTTCTTCGTTTACACGCCTGAGGAGAAGCATTTTTGGACGGCTTTATACAATGAATCTTTGCCGTTGTGTTTCTAATTCCATATACAATAAAGTTTTTAGTCTTTCATTGTAATGTGTTTTAGTATGTACGTTGTAGGGCACTGAATTAAAAATGATCATGACAATTTTTTTTTAATCTATATCAATTATACAATTTAAATGTGTAACTAAAAGCTAAAGCCACAAGAAAAATTTGAATTACGGTAGTTAAACAGTTAGTACAGACTATGAACGCTAAGATTATCTAATCTGATCTACACTGTGAACAAAATTGATGCAATAATTGACGGTAAGTTACTGTAAAGGTACATTAATCCAATGTTCACAGTTATAACACGTTACTGATAAAGACACCACTAGAATGATTTGATCGCCAAAGTCTGACGTTAAAAAATCTGATATTAAAATCAAGGCGGTGTGGTTAGACCGTTAAAAAATATATGTGGAGATGAGATTAACTGAATCAACGGTAATATATTGCGAAGATAAATTACTGTAATTCCTTCGGTGGGTTACCCTGCTTGTACAGTAGTATATGATAGTGACAAGTTTTACTGTGAAATATGGAGTGCTATACAATTAAATTTATAATTTTTAAAGAAAGGTTTGCAGAGAGAATGTATGGTATGCGCATTATGTTTTTCCTCTACTATCTGTATATAATTAACATGGAGGTTGCAACGTTCTGAGTATAATATGATAACATACTTGTTCTGTTGAACTTTAATGACTATATATATATATATATATATATACATAAAAGTATTAACGACTGTCGCTTTTTATAATCCAGGTGTTTCTAACTACGTACTAGTACCTGATTTACCATGCGTTGTACATAAAGATGTGCACTGTAATTGCTGTTGTGTGTGTGTGTGTGTGTGTGTGTGTGTGTGTGTGTGTGTGTGTGTGTTTGTGTGTGTGTGTGTGTGTGTGTGTGTGTGTGTGTGTGTGTGTGTGTGTGTGTGTGTGTGTGTGTGTGTGTGTGTTTGTGTGTGTGTACGTGTATATGTGTGTATGTGTGTGTGCGCGCGAAATTATGAGGGAAACGATACGTGTGAAGAATTTAAATTTAATTTTTTTAAACGTAAATAATGTATCGGAAGATATTTGCTCTTCAATACAATGTTGGTTGGTTGATTAGTTGGCTAGTTACATTTGCAACCAAATCCAATCCGAAAATTACAAAAAGGCATTTACAAATTGCTCTTACAACGATGTGATGATTGGATTAAAGGAACAAAGCTTCTTCTTAGAGGCTACAGGATTTACAACCGATTCGTTGTACTTGTCTAGTATTACTTTACATGCACTATCCCATGCACCTTGAAAATACGCTTTTCTGAACAAATTTGTCGATCGATTTGTGTTTTTGTGAGTGTTTTATAGGAAAAATTTCCTGTTGCACTGCGGTCATGTTCACTTCCTCTATTGTAAGGTGTTATCAAATGTTTGTGAATATTAAATCATGGCAATTCCATCTGGGCATTGTGTATACTCAACTCAAATGTTTGTGAATATCAAATCAGCTTTTCTAGTCTGTCTAATTCGCATTGGTAAGCCATAATTATGAGAACTGTGGCTCGTTGTCCTTATAAAAATGGTAGCTAGATGCTTTATAAAAGAACTAAATATGTGAAGGTAAATCAATGAGGGGCTCAGGTACTGAACAAAGAAATTAATTTAATTAATTATATAAACCACATTATGATAAATGAGTTATTTTATCGATCTTTTAATGAGTCATGCATTTAGATATAAATTCCAATCTTCTACCCAAGTATCCGCTGTATTACCAAAAGGAAAAAAAGTCATCATTTTCATTTATATCTCCGCAGGAACTCAAAATTGATGTCTTTGAAAACGTTTTACTTTAAAGCTTTAAAGAGCAATTGGTTATTAATCAGTCGACCAGACTAAAATATATTACCTTAAATTCCCATGAATAAGATAAATTATTGTTAATATACGTCGTCTAGTACCGCAAGATATCAATACTGTAACCACGAGGAGTGTTTATACAATATATAATACAGTCCTCATAAATATGATAAATCAACTATTATTTAAGTAATTTAAATGTTAGTGTCTGAGAATTTTATTGAAAACAAAAATCTTTTCAATCATCATTTTATGACGAATTTGGTTTCTGAGAAAACTCAGCGTCTCAACTACATGTAAGATGCACAATACCATGGAGAGTATGATAATGTCTAATACTTAAAGGGCAGTGACACTGATTGGGATAAGTTAAAAAATGCCTTATAAACCAACTGAGTTGAAACATATACCAATATTTACACTGGCTACAGTTTTTATCCAGGGTGGAAGGATTTGTCTTGAATTTGTTTATATGAGGCGAAAAGGGAATTTATTTACCAGTATTGAATTAATCTCGGGCCCTGATAGAAATTAATCCTATTAACAGCTACACAACATATTTCACAACACAACATTTTCTGTGTATGATTGTACAACAAATACGAAATGCACGACTAAAAAATTTCGCAACAGAAATCTTTTAACAGTACATTTATTTCTGGAAGCATATACCTAAATTGAGGACTACTTCCAATCATATCTCCCTTTAATATCACAAACAATCCCGATTAAAAACAACTTCCGAAAGTAAGTGCATCTACAAAATTAGTTTGTCTAGTGGAATTATTGAATAATAACGCTTAACTACAGTATTGCTGTGGTATTAATCAATGTATATAACAAAATTTTAATGTTTCATTGATATTATCAATATTACAGTTTTCCTATATGTTTCTATTGGGTACTGACATGAAGAAATTGTCGCCTTGGAAAAATATGGAAAATAGAACTGTTAGTATATATAGGTTCGCTTATATCTTTCCAAATTCTTGTGACAACAACCATATACATTTGTAGGAAAACAGTTCTATGAATTTAAACGATTAAAATATCATAAAACTATAAAGCTGCTTTATTTGCTAGACACTTGCCTTCAACTTAAATCGTTTTATGACGTCATAATTGCTTTAAATACACTATATTGTAACTTAAATGACGTGTATTAAACAATTAACATAATTCTTTCCACCTTCATACTGTTTATCGGTAGATAAACGATGTTTATACCCACTTTCTAGCTGACTAGTTAAATCTCGATCGTTAAACAGTGTGCATCGGGGAGAACATTTTCGCCTGGCAGATTAGATATGGCGCAAAAATGCAATCATTCACAGCCAACGAACAAATAAACACCATCCGTTCACTCATGCGTTTTATAAGTCACTTATGACAGATAATACTTGCGCCAGTTTCCATGGCGACAAATGGATCGAATTGAACCAAATTTGGAGAATTTTTCAAAATCTTGAACTTATTACGGATTACTTAAAATAAGTCCGTAGGCAAATTGAAGCCTTTTCGGGCGACTTTCTACCCTTCGGCATAATCTCATCATGAATATTCTCGAGTTTACGTTGCCAGGTTTCTCGCGCTAAATCAAATGTAAATTCGTAATTAGCCAATTTATTTCGATTTTAAGTCCATTATTTTGACACCAATAAGTAGATGTATATTGTTTACACATACCTTCCACTCGAGGATATACAGATCTCGTTTCAAATGAGTATTTTCTTACATATCATGTTTCTATGATACCAAAGAGTGTCTGATAATGCAGCTCGAAAACCTCAACAATTTCGACGGCATTATAAAATACACGCAGGAGCGTTCTTCTGTCGTTGTGTTTAAGCGTGGGCCGTATCCTAAAGAGCAGGATGGATCTATATGAACTCGAAATAAAATAACAATTTATGTGAACCTATGAACTTAGAATAAATTCAATTACACACCGTAAGCCAGTCAAAAACTTGAAATTGATCTAGTTATACATGTCAATCACTGCCGCTTTTAGCATGGCATGTAAAGTACGGAAGAAACAATGCATGTACTTTAAAGGTATTAAACGCATATTCAAGAGGCGGGTCTACTAGGTATAATAATGCACCTTGAATACCAACTACATGGGTCTAATAATCAAGTTTCGAAATCACCTCATGTAATGGCATCACACATAATTCTAGGGAATCATGGAGTTGGGTACAGGTCTTATGACATGCCTTTTGTAACCATAAAGTATAATGTCCACTTTTTGGGGGGGTAATGTGTATATATACAGTATATACTGGCATATACACTATTTGCATGTCGGGATTGCCTATAATGCTCAATGCATTTCTGCAGAGCCAACACACCTCTATATGTGTGTGTGTGTGTGTGTGTGTGTGTGTGTGTGTGTGTGTGTGTGTGTGTGTGTGTGTGTGTGTGTGTGTGTGTGTGTGTGTGTGTGTGTGTGTGTGTGTGTGTGTGTGTGTGTGTGTGTGTGTGTGTGTGTGTGTGTGTGTGTGTGTGTGTGTGTGTGTGTGTGTGTGTCTCTCTGTCTGTCTGTGTGTGTGTCTGTCTGTCTGTCTGTCTGTCTGTGTCTGTGTGTGTATGTCACAATACCATTGTGTCGGATACAGATAAAGTAATTTTATTTTTATGTATGTAATTGTGACGATTGATATCCAACGAGTCTTTTAGGCTGCAAAGCAACTGTATCTCTAACCTTTCGCTGGAGCACCAAGAGACTGTAAGCTGATGATTAGAGGCCACACATAGTGAGTTATCTATTACCTGATTACGGCAGAACTTGTTAGACGACTTGGTCGGTGTACATATAGCCACGGTGGAGGGCTCCCGGTGTGATTATCTGTGGCAGTGTGGGAACCTCAAGAAATACTAGGCAAATATGATGTGATATGAATCATTCTAGAGGGAAGGAAGCGAGCTGGAAATGAATGAGAGTCAAAGAAATAAGCAAACATCTCTGTTTTTTTGCTTATTACGCGTCTTGTTGGATTAATGTTGCTCGTGGCGTCATGCATTACTACGACCTACTTCTATGCGATCCTCTCTGGTATTCTTTAAGAAAAGAACTCGATTATCAGTAACAAAGGTATCTCACTGCCAATGTCTATATAGAACAAATCTTTGGAAAAAAACACCCATTATTATATCATTACCATTTAGTAATAGCCATAAAGTTAATAGTAGTAACAGAGGTAGTCTTATAGCAGTATGATTGAAAGTCGGAGTAGCAAAAGAAGTTCATGTAGTAATAGTAATACGTGTAGTAGTAACTACTACTGCTAGAAGTAATAGTGGTGTTGTAGTTGTAGTTGTACAGTAGTAGTAGTAGTAGTAGTGGTAAATGAAGTAGTAGTAGAAGTAATAGTAGTAGTAGTTGTTGTAGTATTAATAGTAGTAGTAGAAGTAATAGTAATACTAATAGTAGTAGAGGGGCAGGAGTTTGTCGTTGTGAAACTAGTTGTCACCCCAAAAATCCTCAGTATTCCTATTGTGTGTAATTACGCATTGGTATTGTTTCGACAAAATTATGAAGTATATTCGAGCAAGATGTAATTTTGAGATATCTTGACCTTGACCTAAGCCGTCCACATCTGCAGGCTGTGTGATGGCTTCTCTTTCTAAGATATCTATTTGTCAAAAATATATTTATCGAGTATATTCACATCAAAGAAATAAATTTGCATTTTATCACTCTATAGGGTTATATGGAAAGAAAATAATTTCTTTAACCTCACACACCCACCCACACACACGCACGCACACACACACACACACACACACACACACACACACACACACACACACACACGACACTACACACACACACACACACACACACACACACACACACACACACACACACACACACACACACATATACCTACAAGAGCTACATTGTGGGGGTGTTCCTGTATGTGCAGTGTGGGTGTTCCACAATAGGTCTAAAAACACATTGTGAGTCTACGATTTTAACTCCCACAATGCCGAAATACGCCCACAATGTAACCTCATACTTAAACATACACCCACAATGTACCTCCTGCAAACTCACACACACAAACACACACACACACACACACACACACACACACACACACCACACCATACACAACACACACACACATACACACAAACACACCATACACAACACACACGCACACACGCACACACACCATACACACTCACACACACGCGTAGAGAGAAGGGGAAGTAGAGTTACAAAAACGAATAGTTCTCTTGATTTCTCTTAAACCTAATCTTTTGGTCTGTCCCAGAATAGTGCTTTTGAACTAAATTGAGAAATCACTCCTTATATTATAGAATTGTCAATAGAAATCTCATGAAAATAGTACATCGTCTCTAAACAAAAACAGAGAAGAAAGAAAGAAATCATCAAATCAGTATGAGGTCGTTGACAGAAATACGGCGCAGTGAGCTAAAATTGTTCACGCATCCATAACTTGTCAAAGAGCACAATGGAAATTTCTCCCAAGTTTCGCCTAAGATTTAATTTGGAAGATTTCCCAATAGTTTCTTGCTGCCTCCTTGCCATGCCGTCCCCGGGGTGAGGGGAGAGGATGGCTTTCAGATCGGCAGCCGGCTACCGAGTCAAAACATCAAACGGGGACGTGTCAACACGTGCCGATACGTGCCGGAAAATAAGGATAGAATAAAACTAAGATGTTAACATTTCGGTGTAAACAGGAAACGTTTCCAAAAGACCGCTGGCGTCCGGGTGAGTTAAAACACTCCGTAAACTAGGGGTGTTGAAGCAAACACCAGGTGTTGCCCTTATGTCGATGGAGCTGATGTCAGAAACAACACCAAAGATGTCATGTTAACACCGAAAATGTTATATCATACTTTTAAAATACACAGTGGGAACGATTCAGCACCGCATGTAATATTTAGCTCCCAGTGTTTTCACTGTTTTTATAACTCACGTTGTTCAACAACGCAATGTAAGTTTGAATATGCCATTTTAAATATATCTTGTTACACGCAAATAGTTTAACAATGAAAGAACAGATTTGTACTGACAACCACGCTACCTGTAAAGCACTTTGAATTCCACATCAATATACTATATACTGACTATCTGAGCAATCGGCATATTATGTATTCCAACGCCGTTAACTTATTATGATAAGCGAAGAACTGATGTGTTCGTTTATATGCACATAGGTGGTGCATCTTCTGCTCCACGCGTACTTATTTATTTATCTCAACTCTTCGATAATATTCCGTACAATTACACAATCCAAACGTCAAATAACGTTAGAAAGTTGATTCTTTGTCTAGGAGGGTGGTTAAATATCACATATCGGTTTTTTTCCTTCATGTATACTAGGCAATTGTTCTTGCCTTTTATTCCTCCCAGTGGTAATATGTTGTTCCTCCGTTTTGTTTTACTATAATTGGAAATCTCTCTTCGAGCCATGCGCAAACGCCACACTCAACCCAAAGGCGACATCGTCAAAACATAAGTTCGCAACAGAGCAGCGCTAAAAAACGTATTCAAGTAATTCTGTTTTGATTTCAACATTTCACCCCGAGCTAGGGAGTTTTCTTTGGGGTATTCGTACGTCACAGACAATTTGAAACTTCGATCCGTCAGCTTATATTCATGTAAGCAAGGTGCGAAAAAAAAAATGGCAAGTGTAACATGTTTCATGCCTTTACATTACCGTTACATATTACGATGTTAGTGTGTCTTTTCTGATTTATTTTACAAAAACGATGGCTGAATATGATATGCACCCATATATTATATATATATATATATATAATATTCATTTATTTATGTATTTATCTTTTTTATACGTGTATACTCATCAATATACATTTTATCTTATATTTATATACTTTAATATATTGCGTTTTATACATTTGAGTGCATTTTCTTTTACTTCTTGTCAATCAAATAAAATATGTTTTCTATTCTAACCTTTCACATACCAAATTAAGTCGTAGAGAAAACAAAAGTTAATAAGTTTGAAGAAAAAAGTGTAAAGAAGGACAATAATGGAGACACTGTCTTTGCGACATATTTCTAAATTTTTGACACCTTGATTAAGGAAAATTCATCACAATCGTTGTCTGTTTGAACTTGTAGGATTGTGACAATAATTGAGTAAGGAAGAAAAGATTTGATCTTATGTTGATCCTTAAGCAGAAACAAAAGTAGTGCGAATCAATCAAATATGTGCTTTGTCTCACAGAAACTCATTACTGCGTGATTGCAAGACGTTGAAGAAAAATGTGATTAGACTGAGAAATCCCTCGATCATCCGTTTAACTTCTAGGAATCAAAACAAATGTAATATCTTCTTGAGTTCATGTAAACATCACTCGAAGGCATGCATTATACCGCGTGACAATGGTTAAGTGTTAACGCCTTTCTCATTCTCAGCCGAAGTTATATGATAGTAATCAATGCATTGGTGTATTTCGACCAACATTTGGTTATTTTGACCAAAATATAGCTTGATTTTGACCACTTACATCGGAAGAGACAGACCTTTTTTTTGTTTGAAAAGTACACGCCAGCTAGTAGTTGAGGAAGTTGAAGAATATCAGAACAGACATGTTATAGGATCAACATCAAACTTTTGAAGAGATCAACATCAAACTTTTGATCCTAAAAAGATCAACATCAAACTTTTGATCCTGAAAAGATCAACATCAAACTTTTGATCCTGAAAAGATCAACATCAAACTTTTGATCCTGAAAAGATCAACATCAAACTTTTGATCCTAAAAAGATTAACATCAAACTTTTGATCCTGGAAATATCAACATCAAACTTTTGATCCTAAAATATCAACATCAAACTTTTGATCCTAAATGATTAACATCAATTTTTGGATCCTGATAAGATCAACATCAAACTTTTGATCCTAAAAGATCAACATCAAACTTTTGAAGAGATCAACATCAAACTTTTGATCCTGAAAAGATCAACATCAAACTTTTGATCCTGAAAAGATCAACATCAAACTTTTGATCCTAAAAAGATCAAAATCAAACTTTTGATCCTAAAAGATCAACATCAAACTTTTGATCCTAAAAGATCAACATTAAACTTTTGATCCTAAAAAGGTCAACATCAAACTTTTGATCCTAAAAAGATTAACATCAAACTTTTGATCCTGGAAATATCAACATCAAACTTTTGATCCTAAAATATCAACATCAAACTTTTGATCCTAAATGATTAACATCAATTTTTGGATCCTGATAAGATCAACATCAAACTTTTGATCCTAAAATATCAACATCAAACTTTTGATCCTAAATGATTAACATCAATTTTTGGATCCTGATAAGATCAACATCAAAGTTTTGATCCTAAAAGATCAACATCAAACTTTTGATCCTAAAAAGATCAAAATCAAAGTTTTGATCCTAAAAAGATCGACGTCAAACTTTTGATCCTGAAAAGATCAACATCAAACTTTTGATCCTAAAAAGATCAATATCAAATTTTTGATCCTGAAAAGATCAACATCAAACTTTTGATCCTAAAAATATCAACATCAAACTTTTGATCCTGCAAAGATCAACATTAAACTTTTGATCCTAAAAGAACAACATCAAACATTTGACCCTAAAATGATCAAAACAAACTTTTGATCCTAAAAAAGATCAATATCAAATTTTTGATCCTGTAAAGATCAACATAAAACTTTTGATCTCAAAAAGATCAACATCAAACTTTTGATCCTTAAAAAATCAACATCACCTTTTGCTTGGCAGTAAATAAATAGATTTTAATAATCCTCAATTTTGTTAAACATGTTGAAATAATAGTAAATTTGTAAGAATAGTACCATCAAACTTTACATCAGGTCACATTACAGGATGTTGTGGCAAAGAATTCTTACTTTTCATGGATTTATTCCTGACGAATTTGGATTTAAACCTGGACAAAAATAAGTAACAAAAACGATACCGCGTGTGACGTGCACAAGTCAGTTAACCGTTGCCTAGCCCCGAAGGGTATCCAGCGATGCCGAAAGAATCATTCATGCAGAAAACATAGATATCGATTTTAATATAGGGCCTCAATCCTCAATATTGACAATTTATTGCTTGTAAAACATGTAATTGGCGTGTTAAAGCGTAAAA
>JZLH01S0453435.1:0-18999 GCA_001188425.1 Eucidaris tribuloides | reverse complement strand
TGTGTGTGTGTGTGTGTGTGTGTGCTTACTTTTGTGTATGGTGTTGGTACTCTCAAATGTCAGAATATTTACAAAAATACCGGTAAACGAAAGATTGCACGAAGCCCGTATGAAAGAAACCTTACAAGGTAAATTTGGACGGATACGAAATAATGGCGTTTATATTCTCACCATTACATCAAACTGCATTCCTACTCTCGAAATTCTGAGATACAAACCCTGAAACGTTGTCTATGCAAAACATTATTGGCACTTTTCGTTCATCGTGTCAAGCAGGCAACATTTTAAGATAAATTCTCTGGTGATTTTAGCCAAATATTCAAATATGCAAAGAAAATTATCGACAAAAAATGTATATTTCAGCACTATTATTTCATGACGTCAATAAGGTCTAATCTTCTGAAAGAAGCTAGCGGACGCTTCCGGAATTTTAAATTAATGCAGAATACAACAACCTCTGTCCATATATATTATGTGTGGCTTCGATTACTTGAAATTTAACTCGGTACGATACTGTTCGCTAATAATATTATGTACACTCAGGTTTACTGCGTGCGAAATTCCACGCACGTTATTTATAAGTTAACACGAATGTGCTCGTCTAACACCAGGAGAAAATTGTGACACAAGCTTTTGCTACGTGGAAAATATAATAAACTTTTCATATGTAAATAAAAGAAGCCCCTGACATATTAGATGAACGCCTATTTTTGCCAAACCGATTTCTCCTACTTTAAGACGTCAAATTCACGTGTCGTATTATTAAGAGTACAACGAGACTAGAGGAGTATATGTAAAATGTTCTAGTGAACATTCTGCTTTCCATGAGATAATTTTGAAAGCATTCTAGCAGAGGCGGGTTGTAAGCAGCCCAATTCTGAGGGACCCAACAATTGAGCAAACCGTTTATCCAGGGATGAAACCTTGCCTGCCTCATTGTCTGTCTTTGCTGTTCAATGTTGTGACCTCCTTTCCTGATCATATTTTTACTCCGATTTCGTGTCTTTATGATCCCTTCCGAGTTGATTCTGACGTTCGAATCCGTGTCACTGCGCATTTTAACAGTCTCGCATGACAGCGTTCAGTATGTCAAATGCATCAAAATGCAATTGTATGTAAGTTATTGACCTCGTGGAAAAATAATAATAATAATGAAATAATATATAAAAAAAAAAAAATTTAATATATAATAACGTCTTATTGCACCGGGTACCACCTTTACAAACAAATGTCGTGTATCTCTGTGGTATTTCTATCGTACTGCTATGATACCACAGAAAAATACCACAGTCACCACACGCGATTCCTGGTTACTGCAGAAGTTTAGCCCTGTTCGGATACTCATGTGTACAGAAATACCATAGGGAATACCCACACCATACCACATGGCAATACCACAAAAGAAAATACCACAGGGAAAATATCTCACAGGATATTCCTGCGTTTTTTTTTGGGACTAATACCACAGTACTACCACAGAAAGTCCAGCAGAGAAAATACCACAGGAATATTCCTGTGGCCGTTTTTTTTTGACAAGTATCACACAGACACCAACTAGAAAGTACCACAATGAAATACAAGCGATTATTCCTGTGGTTTTGGGAGGACATAATACCATCAGGACTCACCACAGCGGGCTACCATCAGAATACCACAGAAAATACACAGGATATTCTTGGGGTTTTTTTTGGACATATACCACAGAACTACCACGAGAAAGTACAACTAGAAAATACCTACTACAGGGAATTCTGGCTGGATTTTGGACATACTACCACAGGACTACGCACCAAACAAGTACTACAGGAAAATACCACAGATATTCTGTTTGTTTTTTTTTTTTTGTTGTTGGAAAATATACCACAGGACTACAACCACAAAGGTACCACAGGAAAATAACACAGCTATTCCTGTGGTTTTTTCGACATATACCACAGACTACCACAGAAAGTACCACAGAAAATACCACGAGGATATTCCTGTTGGTTTTTTTTTTTGGAAATAACCACAGGACTAACCACAGAAAGTACCACAGGAAAATACCACAGGATATTCCTGTGGTTTTGGGGACATATACAACAGGACTACCACAGGACTACCACAGAAGTACCACAGGAAAATACCCACGGATAATTCCTGTCGTTTTTTTCGGGACATACTACATACAGGGACTTACCACAGAAAGTTACCACAGGAAAATAACCACACGATATTCCTGTGCGGGTCTTTTTTTTTCGCGACATATACCACAGCGACTAGCCACAGAACAGTACCAACAGGAAAATACCACAGCGATACTTCCTGTGGTTTGGCGGGGATGACATATACAGTGCGTCTCAAAAAAAACTTTACACTTTTTAAATGGCCCCCAAATTAAAAATTATTTTGAATTTTTGGAAAATTTTCATATATATGGAAAGCTGGAAGTCTCTCCTATCATATGACACTAAAAAGTTTGAAATTGTTTCATGCTTGAGTGAGCACTGCCCACTTTTGTAAAGGACATGAAAATTTGGTTGCGCAGGAATTGGCAATTCATTGTAACAGAAGATACAAGCTCCCTTTGAATATGTGTGGGGCTAGCAGGGGATTGGGATATGTAAATTAAATATCTTAGTTAATGAAAACATGGAAGACTACCGTATTGGGGAAAAGGGGTAGTGGGGTACGGGGTGATGGGGTGATGGGGTGGTGGAATGTGAGGTGTAGGGGTGGTGGGATGTGAGGGTGGTGGGGTGGTGGGGTGTGGGGTGTAGGGGTGGTGGGAGAGCCTTGGTGGTGTTTTAGAATGACTTAATCCCCTACCGTCCCCATATCTTCCCACCCGCACATCCCACCACCCTGTCACCCCCATTACCCCGTACCCCACTACCCCTTTACCCCAATGCGGCAATCTTTCATGTTTTCAGTCATTAAGATCTTTAATTTACATATCCCAATCCCTACCTTGCTTTACACATCAAAGAGTGTTTGCATCTGTTGTTACAATGAATAGCCAATTCCTGCGCAACCTAATTTTCATGTCCTTTACAAAAGTGGGCAGTGCTCACTCAAGCATGAAACAATTTCAGACTTTTTAGTGTCATATGAAAGAAGAGATTTTTAGCTTTCCATATATATAAAAAATTTTCCAAAAATTTGAAACAATTTTTTATTTGGGGGCCATTTCAAAAGTGTAAAGTTTTTTTTGAGACGCACTGTACAACAGGACTACCACCGGACTAACACAGGACTACCACAGGACTACCACAGGAAGTACCACAGGAAAATACCACAGCATATTTCTGTTTTTTTTATGCTCTAATAGTTCTTAGCAAGTTACACAGGGGTTTTGTTGTTGTTGTTGTTGTTGTTGTTGTTGTTGCTGTTGCTATTGTTGTTGTTGTTGTTTCGTTTTTACAGTGACCATGGTAATTTAAGCATCGCAGTAACCAATAATTTAACGACAACAGCTTCACCCTGTATAATCTCAGATTTCTCAGTCCATTTGCCACCCTACCCTGCCTCACTTCGTGTATTCATGTTGTATTCCCATTTTCATCATTACTTGCATTTGCACGGATAAAATTACGAAGCCGCAGGTGCTTTTACTGCTCATAGATTTGAATAATTATTATCAACAACAACGCCTGAAGTACCGCATTCCCCTTTCATGTTCAGTTTAGGGAGCAAATAATTTAACGCAGAACGTGAATTGGTAGCATACGGTAGATTGGTCCAAGTTATCTTTATCAATAGTTATAGACCAGAATAAGAGCTAAATTTCTCAAAGAACCATAAAAACACAAATAGGTGAATATGTCCAAATGTCTTGTTTTCGACATGTCGAAAACCCCAAAGTGCGATAATTTCATTTTATCTATCTATATCTATATTTTTTAATTCCTTTAATTGTCAAACGCTCTCAGATAAATAATTAGCTCTGAGATCACTGATTCACCTGATGAGACCACAAACCCTGTAATCAATTAAGGACCGTTAACCCATGGACTTAATAACGTTTTGCGAGACAAGCAACCGTTATGACAAGCATACTTTGCGTGGCACATAATCACATAAACTACTGTACGAACGAAACTTTAAAGGGACAATTAAACTAAAGGTTTTATAAAGATTACCTCTTTCCAGGGCCGGGAAACTCAAGCCTTGGACCTCATGAACATTTTATGATGTAATCATGAATCAATCCTTTGTTATAATGAGCCTTTATATAGAACGTCAGTTCTTTTTTATAATGAGCCTTTCTACTATAAACATCTACCATTTGTACCAATGAACCTTTCTATGAAATATCAAACCTCTGTACCAATGAACCCTTTGTACTAGTGAACCTGTCTACGGAACATTAATCCTTGGTAGTGGTACCAATATACCTTTCGGGAACACCAGCCCTTTCTACCATTGGACCATTCTGCGGAACTTGAACCCTCTATACCAATGCAATTTTCTATGGAAATCGACCCTTTGTACTAATGAAGCGTTCTACGGAACATCAACCTTTTGTATCAATGACTGTTTCTACACAATGCCAACCCTTCGTGCCAATGAACCTTTTATGGAAATCAACCCTTCGTTTAACGAACACTTTTTATGGATGGAGTACAAACATTTGTACTTATGAACCTATCTTTCCAACATCAACCCTTTCTATTAATCAAAGATTCGGCAAAATATTAACCCTTGGCAAAAATGGACCTTTTAATTAAGGGAACTTTAGTTCTTTCTTCTAATAAACCTATCTACGGAACATTAACCTTTGGTACCAATGAATCTTCTATTAAAATTAACCCCTTCTGTTCGTGAACCTTTCTAGGGAACATCAATCCATTTGTCCAAATAAAGGTTTGTGTGGAATATCTACCTTTTGTACCCACGAACCTTCTTATGAGAACATTAAACCTGTGCATCTATGACCGTTCTAATAGGACGCCAACAGAACATGAACCCTTGCTGCGACAAAAAAGTATCATTTATCAAATAAACAATTCTCCCGTGCAAATACAAATGGTATGGGCTCATAACTCCTTTGGACACCTGAACCATTCAATACAGGTGTTATAATCTCATGTCATTTGTATTTGCAAAGGTCCAAATCGGTTGGTTAGTCCTAACGATATCACCCGAGTCTTATCTTCACGCGGGGTGGGCTTGGGAGTCTAGATGCATGACTTCGTTGCGTGAGAGAAAACTCACTGGTCATTGTGAAATAGTGAAACGGGGAGCTAAAACTGATTATTCCTTTGAACTAATTTACAGATCTATCGCTTCCTAAGACCAAAGTTTTGATTATCATTGTCATTAGTATTGCTTTGTCATCATTTCGGATGACAGGGACTAGAAAAGTGAACTTAATCACTGTTACCCTCAGGCATCCAGTCCTAGGTAGTTTTTTTCATATGGATATGTGACCACAACACCGGGTTTTCACCCTTCTCTTTTCGATGAAGTGCGTGGGTTCGTTTACGTGCTAAGATGTTTCTGTCTCAACACGGGACCTATGGCTTTACGTCCTATCCGAGGGACGAGGTAATGGGGAATTAAGAAGCTGTCCTTTACCCAAGCGGATCACAATCGTCCACTGGCCCGGCGGTGATTCGAACCACGGACGTCTAGCGTCGAGAAACCGAAGCCTTATCCACTGAGCCATGACGCCTCGCCCTTATGTCCTCTAGCTTTCGGCCGATGACCCCAGATTGCCCTCAATGCCTTTGGAATCAATCTGAATAGCGTGACGATCGTTTCAAGGTAAAACAAAATCATATCCCCTTTACAATGATTTTAGGTTTACATGCGACGTTTTGAATGCGTGCTGTATTTCTCTTTAACGCAGTTCAATTTCCTTATGATATTTTCAATGTGTTCATGCGGCTTCTCTTCACTTTAGCTGCCTCGGTAACTACAAACATTAAATCATTATTTCTCACCAAATTTTCCGAATATTGCCATCATCCTCTTTGTTTCGCACAAAGACCAATCAATTCGTCTCTTTGTCGTTGCTTAAAGTGTGCTTCAAACCAATCCAATCTGATTTGAAGTGATGTTTCCATCTTACTCCAAGGATACGTGATATTCAGGCACTTATTTGAATAAAAGATCGCGTTATATCAGTCTCATTACGATTCTTGTAATAAAATTGAAATCGGTTATTACTTTATATTGAGCTATGTTGAGTACTGTAACATTCGAACATGGATGAACTTCAAAGTGCTACCTAGCAGACGCATATCAATATCGAATGTTCTAGGTGTTTAGAAATTAAAGTTGTCAAGTTTGATCTTTAATAACTCAAACTACAGATTAGATTATACTGAAATTGAATAATGAGTTACAGTTGAATAGTGAACAGTTTTGGTGGAGGAGGTTTCAATAAGATATCATAAATCAGTTTTATGAAATTCGTGCAATAGACAAAGGCTGTGACTTGGAAACTCTGGTATGCTTTATTAAAATCATAAGGAATTTCCCTGGTCACAACTAGTCTTTATTCATCCCCTTTGTTTAAAAAATGACAATTGCAAAATCTAGTTAGTGTATTACTAAACATGCAAACATATGCTCACATTGCACCCTGCACCATTAATTGAGACTAGCCATGACCAGGGTAATTCTTTATGAATACAATAAAGCATTCATCTACACTGACCTAGATTGAGAAGCTGCATATACCAGAGCTTTCATTCACAGCCATCTGCCATTTTGTCCATTGCTATTGTGTGGAAACTAGTACACATCACACACCACACACACACACACACACACACACACACACACACACACACACACACCCATTGACTCCCGTACAGTTTCAATTTTGTACAGAGGGTTGGACATTGAGCAAAATCTGAATCCAAACTTATATATTAAGCACGAATTTCATAAAACTTATTTGCGATATCTTATCCAAACCACCTCCACAAAACTGTTCACTATTTAATTCAGCTGTAACTCATTATTCAATTTCAGTATAATCTGATCTATAGTTCATTTCATTTTTATTTCATTTTTATTTTCAAACATATAATAAAACAAATCAGTGTAACACAATGTCAGTTACACACTAAAAAAAATAAAGGTGCGTACAAGGTGCAACTATGCGGAAATAGGTGCTGAGCAATTTCTGTCGCGGCATTCGAGCAAATCTGCACCTTTCACGGCTGAGCACTCGCCCCACTCCATCATGTTTGCAAGTTTGCACCTTTTAGGTGCACATTTTGCCTCCAATAGACCACTTTCGTAATGTATTCAAATTTATGGATGTTTTCTCTTCCAAAGTCTGGTGAGCTATTTCTTTCATCTGTTTCTATGAATACAATTTCAATACTGAAAATGCAACTTTGCATACATTATACTATTCCGTCGGACAAGCTCAGACAAGCTTTCAGGTTGTCAAGAATAACCTTTGTTTAAAAAGTATGCATGGAATTTGAATATATTACAGCCTATAGGTCCAAGTTTGCACCTTAAAAGGATGAAAATAATGCACCTTCGGCTCAATACAATAGAATCAGTTGAAAATAAACACATTCACGGACAGCGTGATGGCCAAGTGGGTAGAGCGTCCGCCTCACGTGCGGAAGGTCGCAGGTTGAGCCCCGGCAGGGTCATATATGTAAGAGTTTTTAAATATTTGTAATAAATGTTAATAAATTGTATTATAATGTAAATACTATAAATATCACTCCAATGAACGTAAATTGTGGTTCACACACACAGTTTACAATACAAAGAAAAATACATTTTAATTTTCTATGATGCAATCCTGCACCTTTCAGGTGCGACCTTGCACCTTTCAGAAAGTTGCACCTCTAAAGGTGCTCCCAGTGTGATATTGGTCTGCACCTTTATATGTGCAAAGTTGAACCTATTTTTCTTAGTATGTGTAGTTTGAGGTATTAATGATTTAATTTTAAACATCTAGTACTTCACGACCGAAGTGCAAAACTGAGCCATGAACCGCTTCACTAACAGAAACAAAAAAGCACACCTCCGGTAGCCATCTGAGCAGTATGCATTAACATATAGATGATAGTGCAAATGATATCCGCCCAAAATACTAAACAGAGATAGCAGTAGATGTGGTGGGCAAAGAGATCCAGCTAGTCTCAGGCTTACGATTTAATCCATGCTGTAGCGCGATGCAAAGAAATATATATATCAAAATTAAAATGGAAAGAACATAAAATGGTTATAAAAAATGTGAAAATAGAAAAATGTCATTGTCGTGGATAATGATTGCCACTCAACCTAGTAAAATTGATGAGCAATATGCATCAGTATATTTGGAAAAAGAGAAATAAGTTACGGAAAATAATATTTCACTTTTGATTTGTTTGTTATTTTTCACTTTTGATGTGTTTGCTATCGTTATTTATATTTGTTTCACGAAAGTATTTTTTTGTCAAGAACATATTGAAGCATTTCGATAGGTGGAATAGAACAAAGGATAATTCGACACGTATAAGCACCGGAAATACGTCATGTGACTTTTTTTCTACCGTCCATGTGACGTAAAATTACGTGGTCGAAATGAAAAAAAAAACAATGTCGATGTACAGTGTCAATATCTAAATCGGTCTGTAAAATAGCAAATAACAGTTCTGTTTCAAAACAATGAGATGACAATAACGTTTTCAGTGTTTCTTATTGAAACGTAGAAATTATTTTAATTATTTTTTTTACTTTTATGAAAATACAGTTCTTCGTTAAAAAGAGACCACAATTTTTACCTTGCGAATTTAAATTATTGTTGATAGATGTGATGACCTACACCTGATGTCCAAAGCTTAATCTAACAAAAGGTATTGAACGTCAACGTTGTATAAAACTCTATGAACCACCCGTTGCCGTCAATCAGTGATATTACTCCTTTAAAACCGGAAAGAGAACATTCACTCTCTAAATGAATGAATTTCGAATGAAAGAATTTCGAATGAATTCTGCGTTAATTCTTCATAGATGTTTACGAGAGACCATTTGGGTCGATAATTGTGATTCTCTGGTGTGATTTGCAGACTTGTTCACATCCGATATCTCATTTGTGCGTGTTGAAAGACGCCGTCGTTAAAAACCTCCGTTCTTTTCACGATTTTGCAATCGCATTATTTCACCTTATATTTTACATTTGAGATGAAGTCAGAGTTTCATTCACGTGTGTTTGCATGGAACTTTTTCATAAGCGGGGCAGAGCTAGTTCAACCACACGAAAAGAAAGAAACGGGGGTAATACAATTGAAACTGATTGGCTGGATTAAATTAATCTCGCCGCCTCCATTCTGAGTCGGAACGGAAGTAAGGAAAACTGCAAAAAGTCCAGGATGTTGATATATATGGTATCTGCTATCGGTGAATATCGGGTATATGCGATATAGAGAATTCCACAAACATATAGTGAATTTTAGGAGTGACTACAAGATCTATAGTCAAATGACTATACTGTAGTCCTGTTGCAGGTGTCGTGATTGCAAGTGAATGGTTTTCTTGTCTTTCCACGCAGGAGAAGCTGGATTCGGTGCCACCACGCGCATTTCGTCTTTTGTCATTGCTGCTCAACACCTCGAAGAGAAAGTATATGACCTGTGCGTGCTGCTCAGAATGGTCGTTAGCTAAATCCTAAGCAGAAGGGCGTTAACAGTCGAGCTTGCAGAAGGTCATAGCAAATGCATCTAAACGGAAGGGCCGTTAAATCCGGCTGCAGAAGGTCGTTTAGCAAATGCTCTAAGCGGAAGGGCGTTAACAGTCGGCTGGCAGAAAGGTCGTTAGCAATGCCTAAGCAGAATGGCGGTTAAAAGTTCCCGGCTGCCAGATAGGTCGTAGCAAAGCTCTAGGGAAGCATTAACAGTCCGGCTGCAGAAGGTCATTTACAAAATGCACTAAGCGGAAGGGCGTAACAGTCCGGCGGCAGAAGGTCATTGAGCCAAATGCACTAAGCAGAAGGTGCGTTAACATCGCGGCTGGCAAAGGGTCGTTAGCAAATGCTCTAAGCGGAAGGGCGTTAACAAGTCCGGTCCGGCTGCCAGAAGGTCGTTACAAATGCTCTAAGGCAGAAGGGCATTAGGCAAATCTCTACAGCAGAAGGGCGGTTAACGAGTCCGGCTTGCAGAAGGTCATTAGCAATGCATCTAAGCAGAAGAGGTTAACAGTCCGCTGCAGATAGTCATTAGCAATGCACTAACAAAGGGCGTAACAGTTCCGGCTGGCAGAAGGTCGTTACAAATGCTCTAAGCAGATAGGCGTTAACAGTCTGGCTGGCAGAAGGGCGTTACAGCTCGCGGTGCCAGAAGTCGTGTAGCAATGCTCTAAAGCAGCAAGGCGTTAACAGTCGCGGTGCCGCGGGGGCAGTCCAAATATAAGCTGTAGCACATGCGTGACGCAAATATTTCCAGACACGCCGCCAAAAGTTTTTCTTCTGTGTGCAAAAATAACCCCTAAACAAGTTTTCCGGGTTCATTTACACATTTTCCCCTAACAAGTTGTCGCCAGAAATAACCCCTAACAATTTGTCTACTTGCTAACAATAAGCTTAAATAGACAAAAGCTTGGGGGAAAACCTACCCTAAAAACACGTTTGGCCAGTCTTAATTAAGAAAAAAAACTGAAAAAAACATACCCGTAAATACGTTGACGCCCGTGTGTTGACCAGTCTTTCAAACCACTCCTTTTTTTGGAAATTGTGGGTTTTTGATACCTAAACAGTGCTACGCGCGCGCCCCGGCTAAAACTGAAAAAACACCCCTTTAAACGAACAAGGCGTTTTTTTGTCAGCGCATGTGTACACATAAATTTGACTGCCCCCCCCCCCCCCCGGGTCGCTGCCAGGAGGTCGTTAGCAAATGCTCTAACAGAAGGGCGTTACCAGTCCGGCTGCCAGAAGTCGTAGCAGAATTGCTCTAAGCCAGAAGGGCATTAACAGTGTCGGTCTGGCAAGAAGCGTTAGCAAATGCTCTAAAACGTGAATGGGCGTAACAAGTTCGGTCGGGCTGGCAGAAGGTGCATTAGCCATGCACTAAGGCAGAAGGCGTAACAGTCGCGGCTGCCAGAAGGTCGTTAGCAAATGCTTCTAAGCAGAGCGCGTTAACAGTTCCGCTGCCAGAAGGCGTTAGCTAAAATCTCTAAGGCAGAAGGCATTAACAGTCCGGCTGCCAGAAGGTCATTAGCAAATGCACTAAGCAGAAGGGCGTTAACAGTCCGGCTGGCAGAAGGTCGTTAGCAAATGCTCTAAGCAGAAGGGCGTTAACAGTATATTGCCTTTTATTTGAAACCCATCGGCTTATTCCATATTTTCGCCTTACGTACCAATAGAAGGATCTAAAAGATCACAATACTTTGATTTCATGTGAAATAAGCTTATGGTTGTCACGTTACAAGTAATTTACTGTTAACGTCCTTCTACTTAGAGCATTTGCTAACGACCTTCTGCCATCCGGACTGTTAACGCCCTTCTGCTTACAGCATTTGCTAATGACCTTCTGCCAGCCGCACGACGTAAATAATTCTAATTGCAGGGAGTGAGAAGAGAGTTTGAAGAGGCCCTAATTGCAGGGAGTGAGAAGAGAGTTTGAAGAGGCCCTGTGTAAATCAGACAGTATAGTAGTAGTAGTAGTAGTAGTAGTAGTAGTAGTAGTAGTAGTGATAAGTCCTAATAGTAGTAGTAGTAGTAGTAGTTCAAAAAGTAAAAACCATCAAAAGTCTTTCCATAAAAAGTCAAATGTCGCAGAATTTCACTCGAAAGTCACTCTTTCATCAAGAATCCACTCTATTACTTAAGATAAGAGGGGCAGAGCTGTGGAAAATATGTCCAAAAAACCACAGGCATATCCTGTGTTGTATGTCCAAAAAAACACAGGAATATATCCTGTGGTATTTCCTGTGGTACTTTCTGTGGTATTTCCTGTTGTACTGCTGTGTGGTATTACCACAGGAGTACCACAGGATATTTTTGTAAGCCCCCCCCCCATTCGTATTAATTGCTTATGATTTCCAATATTGTACTATCTGCTCTTTCAGTTCACTGTGATTGGTGAAGATGTTTTCCATAGGTCGGAACACGAGTATTGCTAAAATCTTGGCACTCTCTTCATTGTCGCCGGTGTCACCGGATCAAGGTGTCCCTACCGGATGGGACGACGGCTCAGGACACCCTGATCCGGATGGGAATCAGGATCACGTGCCTCCGGACCTCTCATCCGATTTCGCAACAAAAAGATCTTACCGGATCAAGGCGTGCACCAAGGACTCGCGTCCCCCATGATTTTCACGTGGTAACAGAGCAACACGATGGACTTACGGATCAGGACGTCTGGTGTACTTTCCACACAATGCCACTTACGATATCGTCGGCACTACACCCCAGCTAGTCTAGTTAAGAGACAGCGGGTTCCATGAATGCACATTATAATAATAGAACAAAAATCACAAGACCAGATTTCGTTCGTAATTTCAGACGAATGCAACTTATAGTAACAAGTTCTATAGTGGTAAAAAATATCCGTTACCCATGGCAAGCCAGATGTAAATTCGAATTTCTCAACAAACAAGCTATAGTTACAATTCGATAGAAATGTTGAATCATCAAAGGTTTGATCTCATATCTTAAATGAAGTTTAATAGGGGTTTATCAATCTTCAAATTCATTTTCAGGCAAATGTGTACCCAGCCCCTTTTTTAATATAGCGCTACTGATTATCTTTATAAAGGTAAATGACACGATGGGAGTAGTCATAAATGGGTGGAAGGGCGTCGATTCTAGGGTTGGCGAAGGGGGCACCCAATGAAAATATTGGTGGGGGGCAAACATATTGCCCCCCCCGCCCAAATTTTAACATCTGAAAAAATTATAGTACATGTAATGAGAGGGGAAGGTTTAAAATGTACTGAAGGCACCACAAAACCAGTAAACAAGCAAGGAATATAAAATAAACATACCACAATTTTATTTTCGACGGCGCTCGCCGCACAAAATCCATATTAAAATTTGCAAGGCCAAAATTGTGAACCTTTTTTTACCATTCGCGCCAGCCCCCTCCCCCTCAAATGCGGAATAAAAATGGAGACGCCCCTGTTGAGACGCTCAGAAAATGTGCTAGGTTTCAAATAACTTTTATAGTAAGGCCCCTATGCTTGTAATTCTGTCGTTAGCCTTTTAAACGCATATTTTTCTATCGGGCTGGAGGAAAGAAAAGAGTATGCTTGATTCGGCTTACGTAAATCAAAAATTCACGATAGGTCCAAATCCGTCGCCATAATCTTTCAGCCGTTTGGTTCGAAAGCTTTCGATTTCTTCCCAATCATGTCCTGCCCCCCTTTAAGACTAAGTTGAAACAAACAAATTTGTTATATTAATGTGTTTATGATAAATTACTGAATATTTGTGGTTTAATTCAATGCTAGAAATTTCATAAATGATCGCATCCATAAAAAGAAAGATTCGGCAAATTCAAAGTTGACATGTTCCATGGTGGAAAAATTAAATCCGACAAGGTACTGTAGCCAAAATGAAGGCATAAATATTGTAAATACTGTAATATATTTCAAAAAGAAAAAACTTACTTGTGTTCTAGGCATGGTCTATGGGTATGTTAATCTTCTAACACCCTTGATAATGTGCACGTGTACCTGTTTTATCATGTAATAAATGTGGAGACTCTGTTTAGGTTCTCCTTTTCCTTACCTTTATTGTATTAGAATACATACGGTATCAAATACGGTCATGCATTTAATCTTGTTTCTTTAAATTATGTAATAACTTACTCTTTGTAATTAATTTTAAATGATTGACACGGTAATTTCTTTGCATTTATGTTGATGGATTATATTTGTTTTGTTTGTAATATATTATATGGTTCAAATCAGATCGAATCAACTACTGATTGAGCAGCACACCAGGGTAATGTAAATACTGTTTTAAAATATGAACAAAAGCCTGGATTGAAACACCCACCCTTCCGAGGTAAATGAGCGTACTAAGCACAGGGCATCCGATCCTTGGGGAGGGGCGATCGCCCCCATGAAAAAGGGGGAGTGGAAACGTATCAGATCTCCCCCCCAGTAATTTTTGACATTTGAGAAATTTCATAATACGCAATTGCAAATATTTTGTAAAGAGGTATTGGGAAAGCATAAAAATGAAAATATTATCAAACAACAAAATTGGTCATTTTCTTACGGCCGTTTTGCGCGAAAATTCTGTAATAAAAATCTGCGCGCGGAGGCGCAACGAAAATGTGGACATTTTTTCACTTTTGCCCCCCCCCCCCAATCCAAACATGATGACACCCTGACTAAGCAGGCATAGGCGGTGAGTCTCGATAGCATTCAGCACTCATGTGAATTTGTGATCGATACGAATATATTTTTCTATCTCTATCTTTTTTCTTTCTCATCTCTGTCTGTCCTTCTCCCATAGAGTTAAACTAGTGCACTCAAAACGTCAACCTAGTATGGCGCAACAGATTTGGCAATATCATACTGTAGTCTAGATGTGGATTTTCATCTACCCTGCACTTTTTCCAAAAAGATCAGTAGCATGAATAAAAATTGGGGAGCTAATCGATCCCCCTCAACGATTTAGCAACGACTGGAAATCATCAAACGTAATTGCGCAAAAAGGAATACGTTTGAAAAGCAATACATGGTACACTAACAGCCTAAAAATACTACTTAACATACTAAAAGAAACAAATTTCGATTTTTGGTGCGCGTTTGTCCGCCACAATACACATTACAATTTGCCACGTGAACGGCGCCAAAATGTTAACCGAGTTCTTATTTCCTCTCACCGCCACCAATAAAAAAGGATCGATCCCCGCATTGAAATCATTACACTTTTTTTTCTTCTTTTTCGCGATGTGTCTGCTTGTTCGTGCCCTATACATATGCCTACGCAGCTAGGGTCAGTATTAGCTCTGTCTACATGCTGAACTTTGCTCAAATTTTCAGAGTGTGCGGAGTGTACCTTTCTCCAGGAACTCTCCAGGAAGCATTTTCTTTTGCTAAATCACAGTTCTCGGTCAAAATTTCGGAGTAATAAAGGCCCTTTACGGTGGTCGTTGCTGCCTTTTACGCTGGGCTCATGCGGTATGTACGCTACAAGTACCAAAAGGGGATGGGTCTCACAACTTACACAGATAAATGAGTTCAATGTCCTCGTGCGTTGAATGAATATAAAGTAAACATGATTAATGGTCGTCCTCATTGTAGTCTTCGTTGTCCTAAAATGAGGTCACCAAATTGCCATCTCAAAAATTACACACGACATCAGTCAAGCATAAATCACGCCGAAAAAAAAAAAAAATAACAAATAAATGGAGAAACAGCCCGTTAATTATTTTGGGATTTGTAATTCATGTGTAAGTCAATACAATAAAGAGAAACAGCTGCTTTTCACTCAATCTGTCATGGTCAGATCACGACTCAATTTAATTCATGATAAGAACCGCACGCTTGACTCCATAAGTAGCTCGTAAAATAGCGTCAGTTGGCGGCACATCAGGCTTCTGGCAGCGGGCAATGGTACTAGTAGCGGGTAACATTTAAAGGGTATTCGTGTTAAATGGTTAAAAAATTTGGCAAAACTTTTTTTACTGAAATTTACTCGCACTTAATACGGTACTTCTGTTAAAAGGGTAAATCTGCATTGCAAAACCTACCCAATTAAGTAGAGAGCACCGTCACAAGTTCAGACATTATTTAGCGAGGTCTTTTTACGCCCATTCAAGGTTTGGCGTTGCAGTGGCCCGGATACACTAAATATTGAAGGCCTGAGCTACACAAAAATGAAAATGCGAAAGTTTAACGTCAGAATTCCGTTAAAAATATTACTCAAGAATACCACCAAAAATACATTCGCTGGTTAGCGTTATTGGATAGTACAGGTCTCTGCTTTTTAAAAGTATTCTAATCTCGGATAGTGGTGAAATATTATCAGGTAAAGATAATTACCAATCACCAATATCCTCCAAAAGCCGGCGAACGACACACACACGGTAAAGTTTGATTTGAACAAGCAGCCACTGGCCTCCTGCTGACTGAATGATAATACCAAGAGCTAGCTCTTGTGTGTTGAAGCTCCCTGATCAGCTCATTGATTGTAACACTGTCAGTTCACAATCATCCTATCACATCATACCAGATATTCTGGGATGTGTAATCATGATTAATTGATCCGTTGTAGGTCTAGAGCTATTTTTATTCTCCTGAGTGAACTTGTTTATTATGCCCAAGATTTAAACTTTTGTATTTTTAGTGTGTTTATTTTGTCATTTATTTAGATACTATTAATGTAGCTCAGATATCAAATATGAACGGTTTTTTTTTCAAATAAAAAAATTCGAAGCTTCCAATACTTAGCCTATTTCTTTACGATGGCTTTTAGATTTCGAGATACTGTTGATGTATGTATCATCCTGACTCTATAATGAATGATTAGATTTTGATGTGACAGGTAAAGGTACGGGACCGTTATATAAACAACAACAAAAGTAACTACCCCCCTTTCAACAACCATAACTTTAACAAAACAAGTTTGGGCAAAATAATTGGCTAGAGTTTCCTACACTCATTGACTAACTTTTGTGTGAAAATGGGATTGTGTGTTTGGTCATGCATGAAATGAGCATGCATTAAGGTGAAAATCCAACTCAAAGTCATTATAGTCTTGTCCAAAATAATGGTAAATAATGACATTTCGCCTTTTATTATAAGGTGTGCTCACTCACCATGTCATGGTTAAACCTCTTATGTGGCGTACAACATCGTAAAGATACATTTTGCTGAAAAAATTCGGATTTAAATTTTGCCGTAAATTTTAATGGATTTACAATTTCAAAATCCGAGAAAGGGTGGACATTTTTAATTGGGCTCACCGAAGCGTAAATACCCAAAAAGTGTCAAAGGTGGTATGAGAGGATAAACGATAAGATAATAAACTAGCGATTAATCATTCACCAAAACAGACATTTGAAAATCCCTGCATAAACCCCCCCAAAATGACCTTGTGACTTTTGAAAAGTGACTTTTGCCTTTAATATGTGCTTACTCATGCATGACTGACGGACCAATCACCTTTCTCACAATAATTTAGTCTAATTATGCAGGAAAACAGCCTGCAAATTATGTGCCAACACCGTTTTTTTAGCAAGTTATAGTATTTTGAACAAGGGGTAGGTTACTCTTTTTGTTGTGTTATTTGAATTCAATTCACAGCAGCTACAAAAAAAATCAACCATTTTTGAAATATATAGAGGTAAATTAATTGAGGTAATACCACGCGACTGCGGGTATTGAAATTGCTCCTTGTGTGAATGATGCAAGGAATAATATGTAAAAATGTAGTATTTCACCTGTTTACGTAGGTTTTGGCTTTGCTTCCTGTGGATTGTGTTTTTTCGTTTGTTTGTTAGACTGTGCAAGAAAGATAAGAGAAATGAATGAAGGATTACCCTGTATAGCAACACAGAAATTTAGAAAGCAATCAATTTTAAAAAATATATGTAAGCTACACACTGCTACAATGAATTACTTGCATGAAAATCGCTGTTCCGCATTTACAACACATTTTCATCCCAATCTGCCAATAGTATAGTAATAGGGTAATCAAACTGCTGCTCGTAGACCACACAGCATGTCCTTTTGTTCTTGTCATATCACTTCCTCTAGACCACACACGGGTCGGGATGATATGTGAGAGTGGATATATTCAGATTTCAGAGGTGTGTTCTGCAGAGTGAGAATTGCATAAGCAGACACTTACCAGAAACTTTCTGCGAGTTTCTGTTGGAGGGATCAATAAAACTGTAGATGAAGGGGTGTTGATAAAATATTTTATATAATTTTGAATGTAAAACAAATAAATAAAATAATAAACCTGTATAGTTGAACTCAGCCATTTGTATTGCAATACAGGCTATGTTGGGATGGATTATGGATGTGGATAGTAAATTTCTACAATTTAGATGTATAAGTAGTATATAGCATTATTGTATAATTATTATAATTATTATTATTATTATTATTATATTTATAATAATAATAATAATAATAATATATAAATAATAAAAATAATAATTATCATTATTATATATTATTATTATTATTATTATTATATCCATATTATTTTATTTTATATTATTTTCTTTTATTATTAACTATTAATCAAATTGTATTATTTATTAGTAATATTATTATTATTATATATTAATCATCTATTATATTATATAATATTATATATTATTATTATTGATATATTAATACTGCTAATTTCATTTAATTGTTATATTATTAATAATATTAATTATCAATTATTACTAACTACATTATTATCAGTAAGTAGTAGGAAGTAGTTAAAGTAGTAGACATAGTAGTGTAGTAGTCGGTATTAGCATATAGTATATATAATCACTAGTGTTATTATAATTATGTTTTTCATTGTTAGTATATATTAGTGAATTTTATTATATTATTTATTATTATTATCAGGGGGCAAGTTTCTTCGCTACAGGGCGGGTTGGTCGGTTTTTTTCCGTGTCGGTTTTTTTAAAAAAAAAAAAAAAAAAATAAAACCGAGGTTTTTCCAGTCGCTCCCCGGAAAACAGGTTTTTTTTTTTTTTTTTTTTTTAGTTTTTTTTCTTTTTTTTTCTTTTTTTCCGGGTTTTTTTTTTTTTTTTTTTTATTTCTTTTTTCCGCTTTTTTCGGACAAGAAACGCAAAACCTCCTAATTGTTATTTTTTCGTTATTTATCAAGATTTCGAAGTTTATAAATTATAACATAATAACAAGGAAGGCTCTTTTGGTTTTTTTGTTCCCCTCCCCCTGTTTTGGTTAATGAACTTCTAACCATTGTTGTTTGGTTGTTCTCCCTATTCATACAAGGTCCATTCTCCATGCAAGGAACAACCATGCAACTAACTGACCGTAAACTTAACTCGAAACTGACATGTGTGCGTAATGTATACAGACTCAGGTTTAAGCATCAGAGAAAATTGTTCAAACTAATTGCCATGTGTA
>JZLH01S0453401.1:13408-25035 GCA_001188425.1 Eucidaris tribuloides | reverse complement strand
CGAAAAACCAATCCACGACAAACAGAGGCAAGCAATTTCAGTTCAACTAAAATTTCGCACATCGGTGTAATGTTTCAGAATGCACCTGATAATCATCTTGTGTTTCTTAGTCAAGCTGGCAGACAGAAGCCAGCGGATGAGCTCCTTAATTTGAAAACTATAATACAACATAATAACTCGTTTGAGAAAGCAACTGTGTAGATATCACCAGTTGCAGAGGTTACTACAGACAACAGATGACCGAAGATGGCTCTGCATATCATCAAGTGAAAATTAGAGGCCAAGCCAAGATGACAGAACTAAACTTCTTGCTCGAAAGCGCAGAGGAAATCGCAAAATCGGTATTTCATCCCCATCAAAGCGAAGAAGCAAACAATTCCTCCAATACCAGAATTTCATAAACAGACGTATCGGATGCATGCTCTAGTCAAGCAGGCATTTGATGACCAAAGGAAGAAGCATCATAAATCACTAACACCCCAGCGCTTAGAAAAGGCTCGTCACAAGCGAGAGCAAGAGATTAAAAAACAAAGGGAAAAGGAGACGATTACCCAGCAGCTCACAGAAGTTGGAGGACTATGTATGGACCGAAGACAAATAGATGAGCTATTCTGAAAAACCAATCCACACAAACAGAGGCAAGCAATTTCAGTTCAACTAAAATTTCGCCATCGTGTAATGTTGCAGAATGCACCTGATAATCATCTTTGGTTTCTTAGTCAAGCTGGCAGACAGAAGCCAGCGGATGAGCTCCTTAATTTGAAAACTATAATACAACATAATAACTCGTTTGAGAAAAGCAACTGTGTAGATACACCAGTTGCAGAGGTTAACTACAGACAACAAGATGACCGAAGATGGCTTCTCATAGCATCAGTGGAAAAAATTAGAGGCCAAGCCAAGGATGACAGAACTAAACTTCTTGCTCGAAAGCGGCAGAGGAAATCGCAAAATCGGTATTCATCCCCATCAAAGCGAAGAAGGCAAACAATTCCTCCAATACCAGATTTCATAAACAGACGTATCGAGCATCTCTATGAAGACGAAATGACAGGTGCGGAGGACTGGTATGAAGGCACGGTTATCAGACGTGTAAGTGATGCAAGAGTGAAAGATCCATTAAAAGTCCTCAATGAAGTGCATTATGATGATGGACACTGGGCTGAGCTAAATATCGCTGAAGATTACCTCAAAGGTGAACTGCATGTGCTAGACAATTCATGAAATAATTCTTACTGTTATTTTTTAGCCTTCACACCTCTCTTAGAAGCATGCCTTTACATTATTGTACTGAATAATTTGAAACAGTACAAGGTTTGTAAACTTGGTTGATAACAGGATTATGTCACATATGTGCCAGTATCTTAACATGGTTTTCTCTTTTCAAAGATGGATGTAAAATGGATAATCTTGAACAAAGAACATATTACAATGTGCACACAAAATTACCTTGGAGAGTGAAGACTAAGAAAATGAAAAACAACATCCAATTCCAATTCCAAATGTTTATTTTTCATATCAAATACATGTATGTTTACAGCGTTCACAGTAATACAACAATGAACATAAGCATTTCATTAAGTTTCTTATTGACTTGATAATGAATATTGATCCAAACAATTATTGTATTTGTCTAAATGTGAACTTGGGTTGTTATGACAACCACCTCGTTTTTTCAAAGGCTGTACATAATAAACACATGTACCTTAGGATATTTTTCTGCATTGTGTCATGCAAAACGTGCATGCAATGTATGTATACAACTGTACTTTAAAAAATTTTACCACCTCTTTTACTTTTATTTGTTTTCATTATGTCTCTTTTTAATACAGTACTAGTTAGAACAAAAACTGTATTGCCCAAATATGTATTTAAAACACATATGTTACAGTATGTGAACAAATAACACAATTCAAACTTTTTCCAAATTCTTCATAATTTTGTTAGTTGTTACCATGGCAACTGCATTTAATTGATTTTTTTTTTGATGAGCTGAGTCACATCATGTGAAGTTGGCATTTAAGACGGCATTGTACTGAAATCAAACTTGCAATCAATTACGTGCTGAAAGATACACAAAAACTGTGATTTGTAAGCATTGTGTTTACCATGGTAATGGTACATAAACATAGTTTGATATATTATTTGAAAGCAAATAATACATTTGTTAACTGGTGAAAATGTCCCCATTGTTCAAGTCATGAGACATAATGGACCATTAAAAAATGACACGAAACCACATTTTCTTGTTTGTATCTCTTTATTTAAGATTTGGGACTACATGTACATCCACGGGGATGACTTGCACCTGACAACTCCCCTCTAGGGACAACTCCCCTAGAGCACAGCTCCCATAGAGGACCGCTCCCCGACAGGACCACTCGCATGGAGGACATCCCCCGAGGACAACTGCCCTGGAGGACGGGTCCCCCTCAGGACAAGTCCCCCAAAACACAACTTCTCCAGATGACAACTTACCCCCCCCCCCCCCCCGGCGAAATTTCACAATGTTTCCAGTTTAAAACTCTTGACTTGACTTTGGGGAAGTTGTCCACTGGGGAAGTTGCCCTCCGGTGAGTTGTCCTGCGGGGAGTTGTCCTTTGGATGAGTTATCTCCTGGTAGAGTTGTCCAATGGGGGAGCTGTCCTTTGGTGGGAGATGTCCCCCATGGAAGCTGTCCTTCTGGAGAAAGGCCCTCCGGGGCAGTTGTCAGGTTGTTGCTGTCCCTGGGGGAGTTGTCCTCTGTGGAAGTTGTCATCTGGTGGAGTTGTCCTCTGGGGAGTTGTCCTTTGGATGAGTTGTCTTCTAGGAAGAAGTTAGCCCACATTGGGGAGCTATCCTCCAGTCCCCCATCAAAGCTGTCCTTCAGGAGAAACGTCTCCCGGGGGAGTTGTCAGATTGTTTCTGTCACTGGGGGAGTTGTCTTCTTGGGGAGCCGTCCCCGGGGGAAGATGTCCTCCGGGGATGCTATCCTCCGGTGGGAGTTGTCCTCGGGGAGAAACGTCCTCCATTGGAGTTGTCAGGTGGGAGTTGTCTCCAGGGGAGTTGTCCTCCAGGGTAGTTGTCTAATATGCTTTATTTTTCATTTACGGTGCCGCACTTGTACATAGTATTTCCATAGGCAAGATTTCAGGAAATTATCAAAAATAAAATAAGAAAAAAATCTGTAACTTTGCAACCACTTGTCCAATTTGAATAATTTTTTTTTACTGAATTCTGTATGTTTTACTCTTTACTTTAACATCAATAATGTCATGAAAACACATACTAGAAATTTTGACCTAACATGCCTACTTATGAAGGGAAATGTATAGGCAGATAGTATACAAATATATACTGATACAAGAGGAGTCTCTGGTTGAAACTATGACGAGCCCGAGGTTTCGTGGACTGTACTATTTTCTCGAGGGGCGCAGCCCCGAGGGAAAATAGTTAACAGTCAACGTAACCGAGGGCGTCATAGTTTCAAACATAGACTCTCATCATACGATATATTTGTTTTATATCCGTCATCGAATAACAGGGAAATTACACACAAAAAAAAAAAGGAAAATGAAATGTACGGTAACCCCTACGAGTAAGTGTGTGTCGCACGGCATACAGGTGCGCGATATTTTTACTTGCAGTATGGATAGGGATGCAATTCCATTAACGTATACTCTAGTTAGTCGAGTTTCAATTTCATAAACCTATAAAACACTAATTTAATCCTCATTCTTATTTTAACTATAATCCTAACTCAAATTTGACGAACTTAACCCAGTGTTAATCTTAACCCGTTGGAGACGATTTGTTTTTGCTTTAACACGTATTTCCCATAGACCTCGTGACGAGATATCTCGTCACTCGTCTTCAACGGGTTAAACTTTGCCAAACTTCCGTACGGGTGTGCACGCTATAATGTCTTTCACACGCAAGGAAAAATATAGCGTTCGGTACATGTGTTTTTACACACGATTAATTCGGCTTTTGAATACTTTTGAGTACTTTACTATTGTACTCTCCGAGAGTACAATAGTACTTTACTATTGTACTCTCTGACTACTACAGTACTTTCAGAACGATTGTCTCCCAGACTCACAGAATAGTGTGTTAAACTTTATTTTTCATCATGTGACATACTTTTGACCAACCGGAATTCAAGAAACTTACAATGAGGGATATAATATTAATTACAGACACCTGCTTCAGTCAGTGTTAGTGAAAGGTTTAAATCTCATCAGGTCATAGCAATAGCAATTCAAGTAACAAATTTACAAAAATGTTAGTCTTTATTACAACGGTAAAATAATTCTAATTTGCTTTGCCTGTAAGCAAACCTTTCATTAATTTTTAATTTCTACAGAAACTTACTGACAAGTAGAATGACACTTGATTCTCCATGGTGCGTACACAAAGTTAGACCTACAGGGTACAGCTGTTTGAAATGGATAGTACAATCTAACACATGGTCAATGTGGCAATGTTAGGAAAAAAAAGTTGATATGTGAAGATTTACAAGGATGATATATTTGTGATGCCCATTTGTTTGTAATTTGCAGGTAAAGGCGATAATCCTGATGACCACATGGCTGAAGGCACGGCAAATGGAACTCCAAATTGGCAGAAGATTAAAGTGAAGGAGGAGTTTGTTGAAGGTATTATTAAGAAAAATAAAAGAAGTATAAAACTATATAGATGGCTAGTACAGTTACAAAGATGTGATTGGTCCACAGCTCGTCACATGATACTCTTTGCTAGGATCGCAAATGTTATACTTTCACAGCTCGTTATATTTCCCAGCTAGTGAAATGAATATATTTTTTGAATGTTGAGCGCCCTCGTACAGTTCAACACGACCCATGTGTGTGTGTTGACTATGGAGAAACCTTCACCGTGCGACACAAACCGCAGCAAGTGGCTTTTCCCCTTAAAAATTGACATAATTAGTCAAACTGATGTTTATCTTCCATATGGAAATAGATAAAACGTAACTGTCTTTCAGATTCATACAATTTTACTGGCAGGCAGGAATGATTTGGTGTCATTTTTTAACATTTGTCCATGATTTTCGGCCATCGGCATAACTTTCAGCCAACACTATGAGACGCCCGTGACGTCACTAGGTGATGTGCAATCAATAGTGCAATCGGTATCGTCTGCTAAACTGAGCTTGGTGACGATTTTTTTTCCTCAACGTCGACACCAAACTTAAAATCACCCACTATAAACATAATCAAGGCCATCGAATATAACAGTTATTAACTGGTAGGGGGTGTAATGTAACAATCTTTGGACGGTCAGGGAGTTATATTTTCCCACGTGATCATATTTTTCCTTGGGGAAAATATAACTCCCTGAAGCTCTGACAAAGAATGTTATATTACACCCCGTACTAGTCAATATCTGTATAACATTCCATCCCTTGCATCCTACCTTCTTGGAATCTCACAAATTTGATAGCTCCTGTAATGGGAGATGTTGTACATGTAGTATAGTAACTTATGAAGGGAAATGTAGAGGCAGATAGTGTTAATTACAGACACCTGCCACAGTCAGTGTAATTGACAGGTTTAAATCTCTGTCAGGTCATCCTCTTTGTAAGTTATTCCACTACAGTTCGACCTCGGTTATATGGCCATCACTTACCCAGATCTCTCTATTATTCGGACAAACTACTAACCAGTCTTTGCTTGGAATCATACACCTTTATCAGTAGGGTACACAGACACATGCTGGGTATCAGGGGAACAATAAATAATGTGTCGCTTGTGAGGTCTGTTGCAATTTGTGCATGGTGTGTGGGGCGTGTATACTATTAAACTTATGACATGTATTACCTCCCCCCTATACTGTGTTTGTACATTTTCTCTCTAATCTGGTCATATCACTTATCTAGATGGCTTCTGGTCCCAATGTGGCTGGTTAGTCGAGGTCAAACTGTAAAGCTGTTCAAGTGACATAATTTACAGAATTTTAACGGTAAAACCATTCTAGTTTAGTTTGCCTTAGCAAACCTTTTATTAATTTAATTCCTACAGAGACTTACACATACTAAGTAGAAAGGGACAACTTGTGAACATGACATTTCTCCGTAGTGCATTTACAAAGACAGTTTAGACCTACATGTTACAGCTTTGTTTATTTACACCACAATCTAAATTTGCTCAATGCAGCACTGTTAGAAAAAGTTTGGTCTGTTTAGAGTTAATGTGCAAGATAATATTATTGTGATGCTATCTCATTCATGATTTGCAGATAATGGAGATAATCCTGATGACCACATGACTGAAGATATGGCTAATGAAATTCCAGATTGGCAGAAGATTGAATTGAAGGAGGAGTGTGAAACAAATGAAGGTATTGAGAAAATGTTAAAGAAGTACTGGTGTAAAACTTACCTACCTCATCAGAAAGAGCAGAGTCTGCTCTTTCTGATGAGGTAGAACTCAGATAACCTTAAAACCCTATTAACCCTTTGGATGCTATAATGTGAAATATAGTTGAAAATCTTGGGGGGTCTCTCTCTCCCACCCCTCCCCCCCACCCCCGAGGTTTTTCATTAATTAATTTAAACAAAAAACCGAAAGACATTCAAAATCTGCTATTGGTGTGATATGACCTTTGGCCATAAAGCTTTCAAATAATAAAAAAAAATCCCCAAGACTAAACTTGGGCTTTAAAATTTGTAAAGAATTGTAAAAAAATATAGACTGAATGTGGTTTGAAAATTATGGGAATAACGACAACAGCAATAAAATCCCACTTCTTCCATTTTGTGGCAGGGCCGCAGAGGGCAGGGACATGGGTTACCCACACAAATGTACAGGATGATAAACTTTCTCATTTATAATTTACAGCTAAAGGAGATAATCCTGAGGAAGACATGACTGAAGACATGACAAATGAAACTCCAGATTGGCTGAAGATTGAAGTGAAGGAGGAGAGTGATACAGATGAAGGTATTTAGAAGTGTAAAACTCATTCCACTCCTTTTGTCCTACCTTTTTGGAATATCACAAACTTGCTCATGTTATAAGAGATGTTGTTCACTAACTGGCATTGTAATTAGATAATTTTTGAATGGTACATGTACATGTGGAGGCAGATAGTGTTAATTTCAAAGGCTTGTTGCAGCAGTGTTAGTGATGTGTTTAACCCTAATTAGCCGCGGGCTATGTTGAAACTGCATAGCCTGGAGGGAGGGATAATTTGCCCCCCTCCCATATCTGGGCCAGAGATAGTGCGATCCCTGTGAGAATTTGCATGTGCACAGAGCTGGATGTAATCTCTAAGACTGTATAGTTTGATTTTTAAAAATAATTATTTTCTATTTTTGAAATAATTATGCAAATTCATGCATTAATTTATATTTTTGACTATAACTCAATTTGAATAACTTGTAGAACGCTAATTTTTGATAATATTCTTGTTGACACTTCAAACAATTATCTACAAAAAGACTAGTCAGAATTAATTTCTTATTACTTTAATGTTTCATGAATTTCTAATGTATTTCTTTGTTTTTTTACCGTCAGTTTTTTATTGTGTTTTCATGAAATTTGTTGGGGACACTTTTGCGATCGTGAACAGGATAAAATTAATTCGTTTCAACGAGTAAATGTAAAAATAAGCAAAGATTTATTCATTTTAGCTGAAACACAATAATTATATTGAAATTGTACACAAAATCATGTTTGTAAAAAGATTTTGGGCTGACATGCATGTATGAAAAGTAGTGCAGCATTGTAGTGTGTATGTCCGATTTTTGCAAATATGGTCTCAAAAGATGTGCGAGACTTGAAAGTAAAAAGTCAGCAAGTGGCGCTGTCAAAACCTTCACACAGCGGAATGATCATGAACTTTGGGGTGGGGGGGGGGCTACTGCCCTATTCCCCCTCTCCCTCCCAGGGGTTAAATTAAAGCCTCCATTCCTCTGCGATACAGAAAACGGAGAAAATCGTGGAAATGGGAAATCATGTAATGCTGAAGTAATAACCTTAAAGCCCAAATTTAGTTTTGGGGATTTTTTGTTATTTGAAAGCTTTATGGCCCAAAGTCATAACCCTGCAATAATAGATTCTGAATGTTTTTAGTTTTTTTTAGCTCATCCAGCCCGAAGGGCTCGATGAGCTTATGCCATGGCGTGGCGTCCGGCGTCCGTCCGTCCGTCCACAGTTTTGAAAATGCTTCTTCTTCGTCATTTCTCAACCGATTTTGATTCTGATTGTTTCATATGATAGGGCTAGGTGGGGGATTTAAAACTTCTACACAGAATCGTGAAATTCATTATATATGTTAATTTATGCAAATTCGAAATCACAAAAAATGCTTCTTCTCCTTCATTTCTCAACCGATTTTGATTGTGATTGCTTTATTGGGTAGGGCTAAGTTATGCACATTAAACTTCTACACAGAATTTTGAAATTATACTCCATTAATTAATTATGGTAATTTATGCAAATTTATTCCAAAAATAACAAAAATTGCTTCTTTCCACATTTCTTGACCGATTTTCATTCTGTTTGTTTAATCTGATAGGGCTAGGTGGGGGCTTCAAGACTTCTACACAAAATTTTGATTAACGAAGTATAATTTCAAAATTCTTGTATAGAAGTTCTAATGTGCATTAACTTCAGCCCTACCAATAAAGCAATTCACAATCAAATTCGGTTGAGAAATAAGGAGAAGAGCATTTTTGTGATTCGAATTTGCATAAATTAAACATATATTAATGAATTTCACGATTCTGTGTAGAAGTTTAAATCCCCCACGCTAGCCCTATCATCATAAACAATCAGAATCAAAATCGGTTGAAAAGAAATGACGAAGAAAACATTTCAAAAACTGTGGACGGAGGACGGAATGATGGACGGACGGAAGGATGGACGGAAACGGACGGACAGGACGACGGACGCCATGCCATGGCAAATAGAGCTCATCGCGCGCCTCTCGGCCGCGGATGAGGCTAAAAAAAACAACATATGCACTAAGTGGTCTTTACTCGTAAGTAATGGAATGATAGAATTATATAAAGAGGTGACCAGTTGCAATTTCATCCGGCACCTTAATCCATGGTCTGTGGTCACTCACTTGCATCCAAGTAAAAAAAAAAAAAAAAAACACACTTCACATGACAACACATTTTTTTCCAACAAATTGCCCTTGGCGACCAGGCCTGCATTGATCTCTACTTCACGGACGTTGGAAGACCTCGCCTTCAGCAAGAAGGGTCAAAAGGCCATCAAAACTGAATATCTGGCGGGGCCTCTTACGTCTGCGAATTGTGATGCCACATCCGCAGACCATTGGGTACTGATGCTCTCCTCTCACAAGTTGATTGTGTTGCATCAGGGAGTCATTACCCCAAGTTTGCCTGTAATAAAAAAAAAAAAGATGGAGGCGTGGGGGGGGGGGGTTAAAACAGACCTGGAAAAGTTTAACTAATGAGAACATGGAACTGTATGAGCTCTTGTGATCATCATGTATTGGAGAAAGTAATACTATATCAAATACTGTTGTTCACATCTCGAAAAGTAATGCTTCCAGCAGCATTAGTAAACAATAAGTTTTGCATGAGAACAGGATATTAAAAACATATCACAATTTAATTCTTAACTTTTTAATATATAGTTTTAATCTAATAATTGTGAAATATGAAATCTTTTAGATTAATGTACATTTGATTAGCAAAGCAGATTAAACAGTATATACACATCTCAAATTTAAAGCATTAAAGGACTGCTCAATCGTTTGTGTATGTGTTTGTTACTGTCTTTTACAACAACATAATTTAGATCATTTTCAGATTTAACTTTTGTGGCAGTCATATTTGGGTGGGAATGAATTATTTATCGCATTTAAAGACAGATTTGATGATTTGCACAGGTTACCTGTATGTTTATATTTGTATCAAGTGGAAGAATCGTGTTGGTAAATAACCAGATCAGATTTTCCAGTTTTCAAAATAAATCGAATAGGGCCAAGACCATTTGGCTCAGAAGTGATTGTGGATTTCAGGCACTGTCTGTAGCTTTCAAGCAATGATGTCATAACGACTCATGTTAATTCCAATGGAGTTTTTAATGAGTTAATTCATTTTCACTGAAGCTGACTTTTCCTGGCTAAATGATGTCTTGTGTGAAGTGTGGAATGATTCATATTATAAATGATTTTTAGCCGCTTTTCCCCACATTGACTCGATTTCTGTTGTGCAATATCATGAACACAATCTTTGGCATGTGATGTAACACATATTCATAATTGTACACCTGTACAATATACTTGTGCAGATTAAAGACACTATATAACACTCGTGGAATGACCCGTTTAAAAAATTGTTCAGAACTTTGCTATCTGCAGTGTTTGAATGAACATAATAAACACCCTAGAACACAAAGTTTGGACAGTTATGTGTCACTTTAGTACAATATGTGCAGATACAAAATTGGCAACATTAATTTTATATTGGGCGATATGGATAAATTCTGGGCAACGACACAGTCTATGGTAGGAAAGGTGGAATGGTCTCTCAATGATTTTCACTTTTTTTAAAGCACTTAATGATTGTTTTAAGCTACTGGGCAATTTTTTCAAAGGCTTCATTTTTAGAATCTGTATCAAAAGACAACTAAGTAGCAATGGGGAATTCATGTAGCTCAGATTTTTTAAACTAGGAAACATTGTTATATAGCAGTGGCCTTTAAGGCAAATTCAATTATCTCTTCTATTATACGTTCACAGCTTAAATGCCATAAGGGTAACAATGACCAAAGTTTAAAAAAATTGAGTTACATAAATCCTCGCAGCTCAAAAGTGTCTTTTGATAAGGTCCTAAAAATCGGGAAGCCCTGACAAGAAATGTATTTCAAATGATGATCCTTAGGCTTTAAAAACAAGGAAATCTACAAGCACTTAAAATTGACCGGCGGATTCACCTGCATATTTCCTACCCATGAGACTTTACTGTGTGTAGAGTATTAGGCTACTTTATCTTCCACCAGAGTGAGAATTGAATTATTCATGCATATCCTGCAGTGGCAGCAAACTTTCCAAATTTTGTATTGTAGGGGTGTTATTCAATGCCATTTGAAACCCGTACTATGTAGCTCCAGATATCAAAGTTTGACATTTTCAAATTGAAGCTCCACAATGTTAGCCATGTCTTCAAACATCAATTTGGCTACTATTGACAGAACAAACTGTCATTGTTTGCGTTTTAACTCAACTCTTAACAATGGCCAGAGGATTTAAACCATATGGACTTATGTTATTAAGTGGTCAGAATCTGAGACTTTGGCGCAGCATTAAGAGTTAAATTACATCTAGCAAGAGCGCAATTTCACAGATATTTCAATTGATATTCCTTTACTTGAAAAGCCCTGGAAAAGATGGAACCGACCAATGAGAATCTTGGGGCGATTGCTTTCAACTGGATTTGCACATCTTGTTGCAGTCACATCCTAACGGTACAGCAGTCGCTAGTTTGATCACGCCATGGCTGACACAGCGTTGACGATGACTTCCAACATCACTTGGGGGGATGATACCGTATATGCGCATAACAGTTGCATGGAGGCCATGGGTTTGCGAGGTTATTCCCTGGCGGTGACTGCTTCTCCAGAGCCTCAAGGAGCTGGTCTGCAACC
>JZLH01S0453401.1:2715-13383 GCA_001188425.1 Eucidaris tribuloides | reverse complement strand
TCTTATTAGATTTGTACACGTCACCCTGCTGTATCTGTGATGGAAAACCTTTACATGCAGAATTCATAATTATTTTTTTCCCTGAGTCATTGTTCTACATGTGTTACTCAAACTGCTACAGTCCTAGTATGGATCCCTTTGCTGAACCCATTGTTTCAAGCCTGATTTACACTCTGGATTTCATAAAAAAAACCGGGGGGGAAAATACTCAAAGTTCATCCTGCATCAATTCATTTTACATGTACATGTACCTTAAGCCCTTAATATAAGTCAGGCCTTGAATGATATTCCAAATTTGACTAACAAAACGTTTTAGTCACCAAGTTTCACTTCACATGCCATTGGTCAAATACTTGTGAATCAGTTACAGCAAATTTGCTGCTACATCAGCCAAAGTCTAATTTATACACAAAAATGTGTATTTCGTTAACTTTGCAATTGTCTGGTTATTTTCATAAAGGGAAATTCTGTGAAAGAAAATTCTGCATAACATTTAAAATTCTAATGGATTTACTTAAAGAATGATATTTGGACAAGAAGTGAATTTACAGTTGTTTTCCTAAATTTTAATTTTACCTGTTTGTGCTGCACGACGTCAACATAATTTACACAGTTGCGTAATTTGTCATTCACCACAGGCTTGCATATTTCTTGACTTTATGACGTCTCATACAGTGTATACACATACATCGTACATGCATGTGCTAACAATGAGCTTGTGATGCACCAAGTCTAATTAGGAGATAATTAGAAGGTATTTTACAAGCCAGTTATTGGTAAATTAATCAACCCTAAATTGCTGTGTTTATGGTAATCAGTACAACTCATGCCTGGATGTACAGTGTACCTGGTGCTGTATAGTTTTGTTTTCTATTTAACATGTATGTATACCCTATGTTCATCATCAAATTCAAATGACTTTTGCTTAATTTGATTAAAATTATCATCAGATTTCAGTTAATCAATTGCTTCTTGATCCTGAATTCTTATCTGTACTGTTTGTTAATGTTGCAAGTGAATCTTTAGAGCTGATTGTATTGTTATTCAATGTTTCACCACATTCACAGAAGTATTGCCTTTTACGCTTTTGAAACATTTCTCTTGAAACACAGAGTGTTCAACAGGAATTATCTATGGTTTCTGTGGGGTTCTGTTTACCAATTAACAATTTTCTATCGGTTTCTGTTGGACAATAGAACATTCTATTGGACAATAGAACATTTCTATTGGACCAATACAAATTTTTCTATGTCGGTTTCTGTGGGTCCAAACAGGGAAATTTCCTGTGCGCTTTTTGTGTTGGACCAATATAAATTGGTCTATGGGTTCTGTGCGACCAATAGAAACATTTCTAAGTTGACCAATACACAATTTTCTATGGGTTTCTGCTTGGACAAATAGAACATTTCTATTGGACCAATTACAAATTTTCTATGGGGTTTCTGTTGGAGCCAAATTTAAGAACATCTCTATTGGACCAATACAAATTTTCTATGGGGGCTTCTTGTTGGAACCAAAAGAACATTTCTATGGACAATACAAATTTTCCATGGCGTTTCTGTGGCGTCAGAAGGAAATTCCTGTGGGTTTGTGTTGGACAATTAAAATTGTCTATGGGGTTTCTGTTGGACCAATAGAACATTATCTATTGACCAATACAAATTTTCATGGGTTTCTGTTGCGGACCGAATAGAACATTTCTATTGGACCATACCAAATTTTCTATGGGTTCTGTTGGACCAATAACAGAACATCTCTATTGACCAATACAAATTTCTATGGTTTCTTTGGACCAATAGAACAAATTTCCTTTCTATTGGACCAATACAAATTTTCTTATGGGTTTCTGTTGGACCAATAGAACATCTTCTATTGACCAATACAAAGTTTTATGGCGTTTTTATCTGTGGGTCCAACAGAAATTCCTGTGGGTTGTGTTGGACAATATTCAAATTGTTCTCTGTGGCGTTTCTGTTGGACCAATAGAACATTTCTATTGGATCCAGATACAAATTTTCTGTGGGTTTCTATGGTCCAACAGGATATTTTCTATGGGTCCTTTGTGCGACCAATACAAGTATTTCTATGGGTTTCTCTGCCTAATACAAGCCTTTCTATTGGTTTCTATTTGGACAAATAGAATATTTCTTAATGGACTCCAATACAAGTTTCCTGTTGCGTTTCCTGTTGGACAATATTTTCACTTTCCTATGAAACCATTAGGGCCTGTATTGGTCCTATTCGGTTTCTATTGGTCATTCAGCCTATTGGGTTTCTGTTGGATTTTTCGACCTGGCTCTCTTGGATTTTGGCATTACTGAGGTAAATTGAAACCAGAACTGTATTGATGAACAAAAAATGCACGTCAAGTTAAAAAAGGGAATGTGTTTGCAAATGCAAACGAACACCATGCGGTCATTTGAATTCGCAGACTGTACGCGTAGCCTACGCAAGCTCGTTCTTTGTTCGATTAGAGATCATTGTGATGTAATTAACTGATAGTTATGGAGAATAGCTGATGAATGACGTTTTAATTCGTTTTGATCCGCTTTTAGTACATTCAATTCGGTTCGATTACCCATACGGAATTAATTCGCCGGGAATTTTACGCGAAGTCGGAATTTTTCTATTCATTCCCGGTTTGTTTCGTCAATTCGTCATAGTGATGAAGGCCCCTTAATAAAAGCAGAACATTGAACATTATATAATGCAAGTTTTGGTGAAAATCCACCAAAGAATAGCGGAGTTATGAACTTTGAATTTGTTGACATCACATAGTGAACAAGCTTACCCATTGTCATGTCCACGCTATTAATTCCATAAAGTGCCATTTCTCAGAAAATTAAGTTACCAGAATGCATTCAATTATATTAGAAACATTGTTTCATACGAGTTCTTATGAGCAAAAAAAGAAACATTCAACTATCATGAACCACTAAAAAGTGGCTGGAATTCATTGAATTAATATTTCATGAACATATGGGAGCATGCTTTATGTGACAGTCACAACATCAAAAACTTTTGAACGTTATAACTCCGCATTCTTCGGCAGATATTTGCAACTTTCATTAATATGTTTTTCTTCATTGTTCTGAATTTATTAACACCAACTGACATCAGGGTGGGACCTTGCTTTAAGGCAGACTAAACTATCAACCATTGTCGGGTATATGTTGAGAAGTAACTGGTGTATGCCAACGAAGATTAGTGGAGATTAGATCTTGGAGAATAAAATTTGTAGAATATTGAAGGTGGATGGAGATGCCAATTTGGTTTTATGCCAAGAAAAAGGAATTATGGATGGCGGTTTATTTTGAGGAGACATGAAAAAGGAGTACCAAGCTAAGGGAAGATCTGCTTTGTTGATCTAGGAGAAGGCACTTACAGAGAGCTATGACTTGACAAGATCTAACCTAACACCTCCATTCTTCGCGTTTTACAAAATCAAAATTCTGTATCCAAAATTTTACACTTACAGTGATTTTTCACGTTAATGAAAATCACATTATTATATTTGATGATTACAACTCAATTTTCAGCTATTTAAATGCCTTACTGAGCACAACCGTCATGGTGGTAAGAAAGACAGCCAGCAGAGGGCCACAGAGGTTGGCTAGGGTGATATAAAGTTACTTCAATGCTTGGTAATGGTTATTATTCAGTTGAAGAATGGTTCTCTAGACATTTTGATATTTTTGCTTTATTGTTAATTTGCTCCCATTTGTTAAAGCCCAAGTTAGTTTGGGAGATTTTTGTTATTTGAAGCTTTATGCCCAAATCATAACCCTGCAATAATAGATTCTTGAATGTCTTTAGTTTTTTTTTATTAATTAATGAAAAAATCAGTCGGGGGGGGGGACCCCCGAAAAATTTACATATAGCATCTAAAGGGTTAAAAGGCTTTAGGTTACATGTGTTATACCTCATCTTGAAAGAGCAGGACTCAGCCTCTTTCAGATGGCGTATTAACTCATATAACTTTTTTTGTCTTGGTTTTTTTTTTAAATTAATGCAAAAATGTCGGGGGGACCCTGACATTTTTGACTATATTTTTACATTATAGCATCAAGGCGTTAAAAAAGGTTATATGAATAATACCTCATTCTGAAAGAGTGCGTCTGCTCTTTCAGATGAAGGTATAACACATGTACCTTAAAGCCTTTTTTTTAACCCTTTAGATGCTATAATGTAAAATTTTATAGAAAGGGCCCCACCCGAGATTTTTCATTTAATTAAGTTAAACTAGAAAACGTCAATGACGTAGCGCTCATCCGGATCTCGCAACAAGGAGTTTACATAACAAGACAGGGATAGGAACCGCGCACAATTTGTATTATTATTGATCAGCTGCGTGCGTGGCCTGTCGTGTGTTCGCTTGACACGACACCTAAACAAGCAAACTAGGTAGACCCACTTACGAACGATATTTTGATACTTTATCGAAACTGCATTTCGGGCTGATTTCTGCTTTCAGTTAACAGAATACTGGTGTAGCTACGGACTTAACAAAAAAAACAATAAAAAAAAAAAAACGAAGATAAGCCTAATAAAAAATAGATATTCAAAACTTTCTTTCTTATAAACTACATAATTTTTTTTGCCAAATTTATGGATAACTGTCAAATGTAAACCTGAAGATGAAAACCAAAAAATTATGCTTTTTCATAAAAGTCTGAAGATTTAGTGGAAAACAAGAAGTTATTTATGTTGCAATCTTCATGAAAGTGATTGAAGATAGAGGTTTTCATTCCTTTATACTTGGTTATACATGTAATGATATAATGCTTACCAATTTGAAATTCATAAATTTGAATATTAATTATTTGCATTTTCTTTGTTACTTACTGAGATGTCGTTTTTTCAGAAAGCCTAAATACACATAATCACTGATCATAAATATATACACTACCGTCCTTGTATGAATTTATGAGTAACAGGTAGAGGAAATGCCAGGAGCACTATTCCAATTTATACATGCTCAAATGGATGGCCAATATTAATAATGTTCACTTATTTAATGATAGCGTAATGATATACATATATTGGCATAAATTAATCAGTTTTGATTGCTGAATTGTATTGAATCCGTCTCATTTGATTAACTTGACAATGGGAGGGGGGGATACAAACTGGGGTGACCTTATCTGTTATGTGTGTGTCCTCTATCATATTCATTTGTGTGGCATTTGTGTCGTCTTGTTCTGTTTGTCTATAGGCCCCTACTTGTGTAATTATTTCTTAATATCCATATTTTGTGTCTGTATTTGTATTTGCATTATGGATATGTACGGTTTTAAATTGTTAAGCTCATGTCATTTGCGCCTATGGACATGAATGAGTAAACTGCAAAGAAAGTTATCTTTCTAGAATGTGCGACATATTTTTTTCTATTTCTTTCACTTTTTAAATACAACGTAGATTACATTTACACACAGTTTTGGCACTTTGGTTCATAAGAGTAGGACTTCAGAAAAGAAGAGGGCAACTTCTAACTGCAATTCACAGGAAAGATCCAAAGATATGGGCTTAATTTTTTTTACATTGTAATTGATTTTCAACTTTGATTATTTTTTGGCTTAATAATTTGTTCATTTTTCTTGTACATAATGAAATAACTGAAATATTAAACAATAACCAGTTTGTAAAATCTGTAATTATTACAACTTATGCTTGTAAACGGAACGAATTTCATTTAAACAATACTTGGTAAGACAAGTCCATAAAAGAAATTGATAGATCAACGTAAAAAGTAGGCGATAAAACAGAGGCGTAGGCTGGTTGGGCATTGAGGAGGTGCACATCTTGAGGAGGTGGAACTAACTTGTGTGGGAGGTGCCACATCTTAGGGAAGTGAACTAAATATTGAAAAATCAGCGTTGAAAGCAGAAAGTTTGGTGACCAATTTCTTTTTGCTTGCCAGGCGGAACTCCTTTTGCCTCTGCGGGGGGGGGGGGGGGGGGGGGGGGTGCACGTGCACCAGTCACCCCCTTTCCTGCTGTTGCTATGGAAATCAATAATAACTAGACAAATTCGGCTGCGCGCAGGCCATGGGGTATGCCTCCGCCACCCCCCGTCCATAATTCCAAACTTTGAATTACGGGATCGTAACCTTACCGTTCAACTCTGAAATCTTATCTATGCCCCATAATAGCATACTTCACCCAACTTAATTCAATATCCGATGAGCCGTTTCTCAAGTTATCCGAAAAAGATAATTAAGAGTATGGGTTCTCGTGACTTGACTTTGACCCTTAAACCAAATATGAATCAGTTCATGGTACTTTATAACACATTACTTCACCCATTACATCAATATCGATAAAAGCCGTTTCAATGTTATCGTAGGTAAAGACACTAAGTATAGAGCCTTGTGACCTTCAACTTTGATCATTTAACCCTGAAATGCTGATTGTTTCATTGGTACCTTATAATAACATACTTTCACCCAAGTAACATCAAAATCGGACAGCCATTTCTTAATGTCAACATCGGTATGAAACCCAAATCAGACATCTATCAGGCCTCGCTGACCTTTGACGCCTTGGACCTTTCAACTCCAATAATCTACTTCAGTTCATTCTGTAGCTCGTATCAAATACATACTATCAGCCATAGTTACATTTCAAATCCAACATGCCTTTTGAAGTTATTGTGTAAAACGAGCCAAAATCAGACATGTTTAGCCGTGACCTTTGACCTCTGCACCTTTTCAACCCCAAAATCTAATCAGTTCATCTGTGCTCATACAACAACTTCACCCATGTTACATCAAAATCCAAGCTGGCCATTTACAAAATATATCGCCTGGTAACGAGCCCAAGCCAGACATATTTTAGGCCAGGTGACCTTTGACCTTGACCTTTGACCCACCAACATTCTAATCAAGTTCATTGTTGCTTCATAATACAAACTTCACCAGTTACATCAAATCCGGACCGGCGTTCACAATTATCACGGTAACGAGCCCCAAATCAGGACATATTTTAGCCCACTGACCTTTTGACTTTGCACCCCCAAATCTAAATCATTCATTGTTGCTTCATAATACATACTTCACCAAGTACATCAAATCCGACCGGCCATTTCACAAATTATCGCGGGTAACTCAAGCCCAAGGACAAGTCAGACATATTTTAAGGCCGAGGGACCTTTGACTTTGACCTTTTCAAAACCCCAAAATCTAATCAGTTCAGTTGCTTCATAAATACATACTCACCCAAGTTACATCAAAAATCTAACCGGGCCGTTCACAAGTTATGCGGTAACGAGCCACAAATCAAGACATACATGTATTTATAGCGCCCTGTGACCTTGACCTTGACTTATCACCTTCCAAAATCTAATCAGTTACATTTGTTATGCCCCCTAGTACATACTTGGTCTAAGTTACATCAACATCCGATCAGCGGTTCTTAGTTATTCGCGGTTAACGAGATCCGGTAACGGACGGACGGACGGACGGACAACCCGAAAACATATGCCTCCGCAACTTCGTTTGCGAGCATAAAAATGTACCTTGCCAAGCACAGGTGTTTGCTATGTCTAGTATGAATACAATTTGCATTTATTATGAAACCTTTAGTGACCAGGGGTCAGTTGAAGGAAAGTCGTGACGCAGTGCGCAGTAGCACTTTGTATGGCTCGTTTTCGGAAGTTCTCTGCTTCGGCAACATAATTTGCATTTCAAATGCAGCTGGCAAATCTTGTTCACCGCACAAGAGGAAATTGGCCTTTGGTTCCTATCCTGTCTTGTTATATGTAAATCCTTGTCGCAACATTCATATATCGAAATTTCATTGTGTACAATTGTTATACGAGCTCAAAAAAAATTAAAATTTGATGTCCCGAAGGAACATAATATAAAAAAAATTAGAGTGAGAAAAATATTATTTCATGCCCGCGAAGGGGACATGAAAAAAAATTAAATACATAATAAAAAACATAATAATAATAACTATCATGAATTATATATGATTGCACCCATGGATCCCTTCCGGGGTCCATACTGATTTTTGTTGTTGGAAAAAACACATTGAAGTGAACAATTAAAAAGCGTATTGATATGAATAAGAACTAATTAAAATTTCTGTTATTTTGGAATAAATCTGCATTTAAATTACCATAATTTAATGGAGCCAACAGTTAAAAATTCTGGGTAGAGTTTAGTGTCACCAGCTTAGCTCTTTTCTTTTCTCCTCCTTATACAGATAAAGCAAACTAAATCAAAATGGTGAGAAAATGAATTGAGAAGAAGATTTTTGTTCGATTTTCGAACAATTTGCATAAATTTGCGTAATTATTATATTTTAAATTTGCATAATTGATTAATTCAAAATTTTTTGTAGAGAGTCTTGAGGCCCCAACACCTTAGCCTCTATCAGCATCAAACAAACAGAATGAAAATCGGTCAAGAAAGAAATGTGGAGAAGAAGCAATTTTTGTTATTTTTGGAATAAATTTGCCATAAATTTACCTAATTAATTAATGGAGTATAATTTCAAAATTCTGTTTGCTAGAAGTTAATGTGCATAACTCAGCCCTACTAAATAAAGCAATCACAATCAAAATTGGTTTGAGAAATGAAGGAGAAGAAAGCATTTTTTGTGGATTCAGAAAAATTTGCATAAATTGCAGATGATTTTAAATTTGCATAATTGATTAATTTATACTCCGTTAATTAATTATGGTAATTTATGCAAATTCCAAAAATAACAAAAATTGCTTCTTCTCCCACATTTCTTGACCGATTTTAATTCTGTTTGTTTGATCTGATAGGGCTTGGTGGGGGCTTCAAGACTTCTACACAAAATTTTGAAATCAATCAATTATGCAAATTTAAAATTAATCAATTATGCAAATTTATGCAAATTTATTCAAAATCACAAATAAACTCACAAAAAATGCTTCTCATTCATTTCTCAACCAATTTTGATTTAGTTTGCTTTATCTGGTAGAGCTAAGCTTGGTACCTTAAACTTCTACCCAGAATTTTTAACTGTTGCTCCATTAATTATGGTAATTTATGTAGATTTATTCCAAAAATAACAGAAATTGCTTCTCCCTCATTTCTTGACCAATTTTCATTCTGATTTTTTTATATGATAGGGCTAGGTGGGGGCTTCAAAACTTGTACACAAAATTTCGAAATTCATTAATTATGCTAATTTTTTTCATGTCCCTTCCGGGGCATGAAACTAATATTTTTCTCACTCTAATATTTTTATATTCATGTTCCTTCCTTGACATCAAATTTTAATTTTTTGACCAGTATAAAATTGTACCACATGAAATTTCGGATATATGATGTTGCGAGATGCCGGATGAGCGCTACGTCATTGACGTTTTCTAGTTATAATAGCTTGCACAGAATTATGTATAGGGTTGTGAAGTCCTAAAAAAAAACTGTCCTCACATCTTTTGGTTTGCAAGTTGTGATAATCATGAAATATGGACTTCATAATGATATTTGTAATTTTTATAACATACAGAGAATTCTCGCTATCGACAATGATATGGAATTTGCAATAGAGGGCGCGATTGTCAGTGTGCGCATGTGTAGTTTTCATGGTGGTTCGACTTGTGTGACCAACTTATTTCCAGGTTCCATAGATAATACACAGGGACGTCTGCCAAATTCATGATTTTACTAAATAAGATCAGAGTGTCACAAATTTGCGTTATGATTTCATGTGACCTTTACAGGTACCATCAAACTTCGTTGGGTATACACCTCAAATTTTAAACCAGTCATTTATATGGGACATTTCAATTCTCAACTGTGTTAATGTATATAAAACCGGAAGTTTGCAGGGGCCCAAATTTTCTTGGACAGCACGCCATCTACTGCTAAATGCTGGTGAATAAGGAATTGTTGATAGTGAGAATTATTTGTAGGGGTTGTCTAGAACTGAAAAACTTCTTACATCTTTTGGTTTGCAAGTTACTGATGATCATGAAATATGGACTCTTCATCATGTAAAATTTTGAATTCTAGCTGGTAGTTGGTTTAAGAATATTGTACTGAATACAATCAATATCTTTCATTGAAGGTGAGCCATTCATGTTTGAATTATTTCTATTTCACAATACTTTAGTATTTTATCCTTTTTCTCTCAGTCATAGTGTCAATTTTAGGACACATAATCTTATCAATCTGACTTTTATTGTAAGTAATTCTGATAGTTTCACTTCAGCTTAACCTGTTGTCCAGCTTACTCTTAACATGCCAGAGGACTTGAACCTCTATGGCTTTCTGTGTATTATTTGGTGCAGATCTGCGATTTTGGCATGTTGAAAGTTAATGTGATATTGAATAAAGTGTTAATGACTACCGGTAATGAAATTGGAATTTCTAATTTTAAGTGTTATTTAATAGTTCTTTGCAAATGTTGTGGTCCACATTTGAATTGTAATACTGACTAACTGTTGTGAAAAAGACTACTGTATGATCAGACAACTTCCAATTAACCCGTTGGCATCGAGAACCGGGTGTGCCCTGTGTTAACTCAATGGGATTTTCAGAATCTCGGAATTAATGTTATTTCATAATTCTCGATTAGAAAATGAGAAAGAAATGTCCAACGTGATGGTCACTGTTACGATGAATTTAAAGTTAAAATAATATAAATCGTCAGTTGTCCGGCAGTAGGACCCTAGCATATGTTCCCG